>JACCHV010002754.1:0-220619 GCA_018907245.1 Eupristina koningsbergeri | reverse complement strand
TTCATTCCCTGACGCCTCCACCTGTGCATTACAATATGAAAAGGGTGAGTGTGATTTTACGTGTAATACAATGGATTCAATGAGCTATACCTCTAAAAGGGACTGCGTATAAAGCAAATCGTTCGTTTGTTCTATTAAAAAAATATCAAAGTACCGTTTCTATTGTTCACGATTTTAAAGGAGGTCTAAACCAAAATATGCTTGACATATCATCGATTCGGGCATCTCGAAATCCAAATCTCCATTCGTTTTTTTCCAATTTTACTCGTTATTTATATCGGATGGAGAAGCACTAAATTTACGAATTCTTCCTCCATTGTCCTTAATGTCCTCTAGATTCTTGACTAGGGCCTTTTCAACTATCTTCGATATTATCTTTTAATTGACCCTTCGTGTATTCATTTTAGACTGTGGAATTTTTATGAAATAACGGTTGCAGAAGTTCTATTACATGCAAATTTCATGTTACTCGTTACTTAGTTCGATTCTCTCGTCATTTCTTTTTTTCTTTATCATCAATTTTAGAATACTTTCTTTGCTTACGCAAGTATTACTTTTCCCTCATTTTGGGCTTCGTCACATATGCGATTATTGGCATTAATAATAATGATTATATTACATACATGACACTCACTATTAACTATCAAATCCAGATGATCAATCCTCACCCACAGATAAAACATCACTGATAATCCTAGACCAGAGCAGTGCAAAGGTTATCGATAAAAAACATCGAAAAGTGATATGCGAAGTGGTTGTAGAACCCTTCTCGAGTTCATGGAACTTTCTCATTGTCTTTGCTCGCAACAAGGACAATACCTGTTATCCTTTTATATTATCTACCGTAAGTTAAATCTGATGTATGATAAAGGCGTTTATTTTTTGCCTAAAATAATTTCGACCGTAGAGAAACTGAGGGACACGAGTGTATCCAATATCAACCTGAAAAACGGGTATTGGAAGGTACCTCTCAGCAAGAGCTCCTGTAATCACCGCAACTAATCAGGGGATAATGAAATTGTAGTTTCTATGTTTCGGGTTATACATGTTACTGATGATCTTTCGTTGCCTAGTGCACCGTCTCATCACCCTTGACCTCGAACCTCATATGTTCGTTTGTCACTATGGTATTCTTATTATCATGTGCTCATTTAAATGTCACCTTAAATTTATAAAAGAAATTCTGAAACACTTTTAATAGACCAAGCTCCACAAAAATTGACAAAAATATAAAAACAAGAAAAGAGTTCAACTATATCGACCACTGAAAGAAGGAGATACGGGTATAACTAATAAAAAAGATAACTAATAAAAAAGTATTTTATTAGTTTTTTCGAATAATTTGTATTCGAGTTGCAGTGTTATTTATTTTTGAAAATGTAATTTTGAGAAAATGTTTTTAAAATTCTAAATAATATTATTTATTAAAAAATACATCCCGACTCTTGGCCTAGGGATGGGTTCCGTTACATAATTTCTTACACTATTATACATTATACGTTACATTATTTACACTTTGTATTATTTTATAATTTAATTTAGACTTATTACACAGTTCTCTTTTTGCATCTGGCTCACTTTTTCCTATTCTTGCTCCACTCTTATCTCTCTCTTCTTAGTTCTTCTCTTTTTCTTTTTCTTTTTTTAGTGCGTCGTACCTTCTTTCCGTTTCTTGCTGCCCTACATTTATCGTTCTTTTCTCTTTATCCTTATTTTTATTTCCTTTTTCCCTCTCAGTATATTCTTATTCTCTATTTGTCTATTAAAAGTCTTCATTATATTACTACTTCTCCATATCATGGTACCCTTTCTCCCCATTTCCTCAAATATAACTTTCGTGTCCTCGCATTCTGTTATCTAATGATGCCAGTCATCTTCTTCCCTTTTATTAATTTATTTATTTATTAATATTACATCCCGACTAATTGTCCAGGGACGGTTTTCGTTATTGTACATACTTATTTATATATATACATTTGTTGATTAATATATTATTTACAATATGGTATTATTTACATGTTATTTGCATCTGATAGTTATTAATTTCACTGTGTTTTGGTTTTAATTATTTCAATTTGATATAATGTTATTGTTGTTATACTTCTATAACTATGTACTTGCGTGTGGGATTTGTTGCTGATTGTTTGTTGTTCCCGCATCTACTATATCTGCTTCTCTCCTTTGTTCTCTGTTTTAGCATTTCTCACCTACTCTGTTTCTGCTTTTTCTATTCTTTTTTCTAAAATCTTTATCTCTTTAAGGATTGTTCTGTCTTTAGTATAGTTTTTAAATTTTATCTGTCTATTCATGTTTTGTTGTTTGTTTTTCTGCTTTCTCGAAATATATCTTCTGTTTTTTTGCATTTTATGATGTAATGCTTCCAATCTCCATCCTCTTGCTTACATAGTTGGCATCTTCTTTCTTCAGACTTTAACCAGTATCTATTATGCGATGTTATGTTGCCACATCTTATTCTCGCCACTGTTTTTATAGTCTTTGGATTATGGTTATTCTTGAGGTAGGTTTGAAGTCCTATCTCTTGTATGTCACTGTATACTTTATTGTATTTAGCTTCTGCTATCTTTCTGTTTCTTTATTATTGTTGTATGTCCCTGTTTCTTTGTCGTATTTCTCTGTACATATCTGTTCTCTCTATTGTCTGCCAGTAATCAATTTGGTCTCTACTCAGTCCTATTTTTTTAATCATGTTTGCATTTCATCTGTCTTTTGGTCTAAGTACTTTTGTTTGTATTCCTCATAGCATTTCTATACTAGTCTATCGTTACCCTGGTTCCTAATTTAATCCTCGTATTTTAAAACACCAATTTTCTATTCCACTTCCATCTTGTTTTCATCGGTTTCTTCATAGACTAAGTATCTGAGCATACTAAAGTTTAATTTTAGGGTCCAACGAAGGTAGTCTGCCTTAATTTTTTCCATTTATTTATTATCGTGTGTCCCCCATATTTCGACCCCATACTCCAGTACTCCTTTCACCAAATAAGCATTTTCGTTAGGCCAAAGGCTCCTGCACATCTCTTTTTCGATAACACCCATGTCCTTTTCGCAAAAATTATACCCTTCTGTATTCTTTCTTTTATATTTTCGTATAGTCTTCCGTCTTTTCTAAGTGTGAATCCTAACTAATTAAATTTTTCTACTGCCTCAATTTTTTTTTCTTGACATTTCCATATCTCGATATTATTTCGTCTCCCTTTCTTGATTATCATAATTTTCATTTTCTCTGTATTTAAATTCATTTCTCTGTGTTTTAAGAATCTTTTCAGAGTTGACATCATATTCTGCATGGCCTTCCTATTTTCTCCTATGAGTGCCAAATCGTCCTCATATGCCAATGTCCAGATCCTCTCTTCTGTAACTTTTATCCCACCTATGTTTCTTTTTTTCATCTCTTTTTCAACCCTTGCTATGTATATGTGTAAAAATAAGGGGTTGAGGCCCCTATCTCAGTCCCTTATTTGTTAAAAATTCTTTTGATAGTCCTTCTGTTGTTGTCACTCTGCTTTTCGTTTCTTCGTAGATCATTCTTCTATTATTTATCAGACCCTTGTACTTTTTTTCTTCCATGATTCTCCAGAGCTTCTCTCTGTTCACTTTATCAAAGGCATCTTTTAAGTCCACGAACAATATATATAGTTTCTTCTTTTCTCTTATCATTCTTTTTATAATATAGTTCAACAGATATATATTATCTGTGGTCGATCTCCCTTTCCTAAATCCTGCCTGTCCTTCTGGAAGAATTTTCTTCTCTACAGTTTCTTGGTCCAGTCTGTTTTTCAATATCACTGTATATATTCTGTACGCCGACGAGAGCATGGATAGCCCTCTATAGCTGTCCGGATTGTTAAGATTACCTTTTTTGTATATCGGACTTTCTTTCCTTTTATAATTAATTATAAAAGGGAAAAATTTTTAAATTTAAATCAAGTCTATTATTTTTCAGTCACTGTAAAAATGTTAAAGGAAAGTACTACAGCAAGCTGTTATAACTTTTATTATTATTTCGTATATCATTTTATTTATATTTGTTTAATAAATTACTTCAAGTCAAACTCTCGTATTTTTCATAAGTAGAAGCAAAGCTTCTATTACAGATCAATCTAATAAGAATCGAAATTATTTAAATTAAAACCTTCAGCTTACATTGGATAATATGCGTACCATCTTTCGACGACGGATAGACAGTTTTCATGATTTGAATTTAATTTCAAACTTTCTAATTTTCACCTATAATATTTTTTATTCATTACAATAATTCTAGAATAATATAATGTATAAAGCTGATCGACTAAAATAAAATTCCTATGTTAACATCCTGGCTATGTGCCATTTTATAAATATATAGAACACCGAAAGAATATTTTGATAAAATATTTTTGTAATTGTATACTATCAAAATATACAAAAAATTCGTTTTATTAAAGTGCCAGATCAGGTTGCCCGCATAATAATTATATATTTTATATATCATCAGTTCAACAATCATCATAATTGCTGTATTTTCACTAATTTTCATTTTTCATAAAATTCATTAACAAAATTTTATCTTTTTCAATTAAAATTTTCTATGTTATTGTAAAATTTTTTTTTTTTCAACAAGAACGTTATATTCAACGCTTTCTCTTTCCCTCGATGTTTCAAAGGTAAGACCAAGTCAGCGCGGTCGGAAGAAACAATCGAGTAAGCATATTCCAATTTTATTGCGGTTCAAGTGACATTGGAAGGAACCGTGTCCTTCCAGGCGCTACGCATCACTTTTCCTCGGAATTTTTCCTGTGACAGCTCGATCTTCCTTGTAGATCTTTCTGCGCTTCGCCAATTCTCTTGTATTGCTTTATCATATTGTTTAAACACCGATTTGTAGCGTTCTTTGTGAGAGATACTAGTGTGCATATGTGTGTCTGGTGTAATCTTTGCACTATGCGTGCAAACATTTGAGCGCAAGACTCCTTCTTCACTAGGTGTTGACCCCTTTGGGAGACCATCTTACCCTTAGTAGCGTTGACCGACGTGGAGGACGGGGCCAAGAGAGGTGATCACGATTTCCTTTAGCGTTGCTACTGTGCGGAGGACGTCGGTCCAGTGCGATGAATCACGTAAAAAAAATTCTGTGGCTTTTCCACTCGCGCGTGAGGGTTTTTTTTTGCTGTGTATACGCGGAACCAAATAAGCTATTATTGTAAGGCTCAATTCTATTAATTATTTCTTGAAAAACATCGCTTGTCTCTCTCTCACTCTCTCACTCCTTTAATTCCTCTATTATTGTATATTTATTTCTCAATAAACACGTTAATTTTAAAAATTATTTAATAGTTAATCTTAATTTAAAATTTTTAATTTAATATTTACGAAAAATATTAGTATGACTACAATTTAATAATTTGTTTAAAAAGTAGAGGGAAAATGTTGGCTGTTGGATGTGACGGAAAGAAAACATGACAATATTTGCATATTATACATAGGTAAAAATATGAAAAAAAAGAAGTTCTTAAAGAAGATAACTTGCACGAGGAAAAAATAAACCATAGCCGATTATTTTGATTATGCAAGAGTAGATTGTTAAGACTAACAATCGACATAATGTAACATGATTGAAAATAGGAACCGGACGATCTGGTAGTTACTATTAAATATCGTGAACAAACTTCGGTTGAATTCAAATTCAATGGATGCCCTTCAACGCTGTGATAATTTATGGAATACGTAACAGATATGTACGACTATTTATGAAAAATATAGTTTACATTATTTAATATTCTTATGCCAAAATCTATTTTATTTTTAAATTATAATTAAATAATATTATATTCAAATAGATCTTAAAAATTCTAATTATAATTTGTATTTATTAATAAATTACTTTTATAATCAATATCATATATTAATTTATTGTTACCAGTGTATATTATTAAAAATTATTTTTAATTTGTTATTGTTATATATAATTTAAGTTATTAATTATTTAAAGTATATTGATTTTAATATTCAAAATATTAAAATATATTATCTAAACATCTAAATAATATAAGAACGACAATACGAATCTTAAAAAAATATTTTATACAAGTCTTTAATTTATAAATGAATGTAAGTAGCATTAGTATTGTACTTAGGATTCGCCTTTCCCTATTCCTTTCTGCCATCTACTTTTTAAAATGAATAGAAGTATCAATAAAAGAAATAAAAACTTGGGAAAATTCCAAATATTCACATCATCATATGTGACTTATTATATTATAGCATATTCTTGTGTAATGCTTCTTTTACTTTTATTTTATACATTATAATATATTTTTTATTTTTCCTAATTCATGTGTACGTATGCACATATATTGCTACATAGTAGATTGTAATGTAATATACGAGATAAGTTATATATTTCTATATACCACATTCATTCTATTCATGTAAGGAGTACGAGGTATAACTGGCTTATATTTATAACTACACGTGCATAGAGGAATTACAAAATGTAAAAAGATAATAAAAGGTAAATGACTATATTTTAAAACAGTTTTTTTACCTGCCGGAATTGCCGTATACCGCCATTTATACGCAGCGAGTCTGCAGCTATCCCAGCGATACCGTCTCCCGGTTCTCGTAGTTGTCTTAGAGAGGCGACACTTGGAGTTACAGTACTGCTTACACCTGTATGCAATGGACAACTACAGCTCGCACAATAACAGCAATAGTTTCCAGATCCACTTGTACTTGTTGCCGTCTCTGGCTGAGAACTTTGTCGTATCATACGACCATTGAGTGATGTTGTTACTAGGACCGAAGGAGGCAAGTTACCACCTGAGCCACCACCATAAGACCCAATTATGCTTGACGATAGAGTTGTCTGACAAGGACAGCAGTAATGGTTATTCCGGATACTTTCTCTGGAATATAAGAAGAAAAACTTTGATTGAGTAAAAATAGTATTGTCTATGTATCAAAAGATTATATTTTAGAATTTGTGGAAATAGTTTACTCTATTTTTTCACTATGATTTGGAATTTTAGCATATTACGTTACTAGATTTAATATTTATGTCCTACAGTTTATAACTGCGCTTTTAAAAAGGAGGCAACCGTTAAAAATATCTGTTAATATAAAAGAAATTAAAATAAAAAAAAGTTTTATAAAATATATTTGTAAATCTTGACAGATGTGTTACACTATATTACAAATTTTATTTATTCGTGATAATACAATATCTTTTATAATTGATTAATTAACTTAAAGAAACTTATAGAAAAACAGACTGGATGCAAATTAATGTGAAAAATCTAATAAGAGTTTATTGTATAATGAATACGATTTAGTGTGAATAAAAACTGATTATCGTATTTGTTATATTTCTTTCATAAAATATTTCGTAATTTATTCGTTATTGAATATATTGGCTAATCAGTTAATTGAATAACATGCTATGGTATGGATCCATCATTAATTAATAAATAGAATTTACATAAATGCACACATAATTCATGTAATTTAAAAATGTGACCAGATGTATTCATGAACGTAGTACTATATCTTTTGTAAATTTATTTGATGATTCATAGATAAAGTATTCTTACCTCGAAACACTTCGTACGAGATGTAAGGCTGATGATGGAGCTAAAGAATCTCTTCTATCACATCTACATTTATAGGTATGACTTGGCTTAGATCTATAGTGTCCAGTGTGATAAATTGTGGGCATAACATTCATTATAGGCTGTTCATCTAATTTGCATTGAAGCTCAATATCCGGAACAGATCGCGTAGCTGATTCTTCTACCCCGGTGCCGCTTTCTTCCGATCCACCTAGGCCAGATATTGAGAGTTGGGGTGACGCTACCAAATACGTAGTATGGTGTTGCCTCTGTAGAATAGGCTTATTACCTTGTCCAGATAATATTGAAGTATTTATTTGGCCAACAGTTGTAGATGTCGTATTTATAACGTTGCTAGTTTGACTATCAATCATGTTTCCTGAAGAGGTGTCTCCAAGAATTACTATTGCTTGAGGTGCAACAACTAATGGTGTTAGGCTAGGGCGGCTCAAAAGAGCTGTTGTTTCCTCGTTTCCGCTTCCATATTCGCTTCCAGTACCACATTCTTGAAACTCACTTTGACTGTTACCGTTCATTTCCTCTACTTGTCTTCTACCTCAGTCAACTTTTATGCCTTTTACGGCCGTAGAAATGAATTTAGCGATGTAATGGTATATACATCATATACTGTCCTAATTTAAAAAATAACAGAACAAATTAATTGCTATAATATATAGTAATATTTATATGCAATTATATTTAAATTTAATATAAAATTTATGAATTTCATTTTAGTTATTAGTTTTGAGTGAAAAAGAAATTTTAATGTTTAATTATAAGGATATTTTTGGTTGCACAAAACTTTCAGAAGTAATTAATTTTTGCATGTACGTTGAAATATCCATTTAATTAAAAACATATATATTTAATAAAAATAAAATAAATATAAATATGTTGATTACAACTGAAATGATAAAGAATTATCTGTCAAATATGAAATCGAAATTTGCTTACAGATTGTCCTAATTATATCTTAACATAATATACACGGTATGTTATAAAAGTATTTAAGCTAATTTTTTGACAATTAGTCGCATCAATTTTGGGCAGGTAAGTAAATATATGGGAAATTTTTTTCTATTTTAGTCTGTTTATAAGATTAGTAAAAATGACAAGATTTGTATTCGTACGGAGCGTGTTTTGATCTTGTAACACGACGCAATGGCTTGCCTGTTGACATAGCTTTATACGCAAATAATTGGTTTGCGGCTTAATAAAATAATGAAGAGATGTTTAAATGTTAAAAAATTCTTAAAGATAAATATATGTGTAAATCGTAATTAGAAAAATAAGATGAGTAGTAATAATTTAATATAAAGTATATGGAGGAAAGATCTAGAGGTACGATGTCTAGAAATGATAACACCAGTTATGGAAAAGTAAAAAAAATATATAATTTAAACGATAAGAATGACAGGAAAGATTAAGTTGAAAAGTGCAAATAATTACAAATAAAATTTATTTTTATACAATATATTACACGAAGAAGATAATATTTCAAAAAAAAAGTATAAAAAAACTCATTCGCAATCCAGGAAAAAAAAGTCACATTTAAACAACTGATAACTTTAAATTGATATATACAGAAATCAGCATATGTGACGTTGTTTCGAAATAATCCTTGTATCGTCTTCTTATTTTTCTAAGTAGATGGCCATTTTCCTGGCACTTAACTAGTATGGATGAACTTAATGAAACACATGTATATTTGTGAATTAGTGTTATATAACTTTTTTTAATGCGGTTTAATGAATTTTTTGATGGAATAATTCTATTATAAATATTAATTATTTGAATATTTAAATAATTATCATTTATTTAGACATTATACCCAGTATAGATAAAGTTTATCGCTTCATAAATTGATACACATATATTTTGAAATTTTTTTTTATATTTGTTAAATTAGAAAAATGTAAAAAAAATTTATTATTATAACATCACTTTATTTAATAAAATAAATTATTTTTAGACAAGACAAAAAAAAAAAAAAAAAAAAAAAAAAAAAATTAAATGTCAATGAAGGAAATATTTAATGAATAGTATATTTATATATAGATAAAAAATTTTTTCTTCTACATAATGTATATACAGTAGCATTTGTAAAGGCTAGAAAACTGTTAATGTGATGTGTGGTTTTTGGCTTTACCCAATGAAGAAAGAAGAAAGAGAGAGAGAGAGAGAGAGAGAAAGAGGGTGTGTGTGTATAGGCAAGCATTATTCTTACATTTCTTAGTTATTTCTTATAATTTACTATATTGAATAATATTATATTTTATAATGATAAAATAAAAATAATTAAAATATATTTTATTATTTATTATAAAAGTAAATTCAATATTAATTAAAACATGTATAATTTTTAGTAATTAATCAGTATAAAAAAACTGTAGTGTTCATCCATAGATAATTTAGGTACATTAAAATAATTTATAATATATACTCAGTTTAAAATACACGTTTCTAAATTACGTTAACACTAAAAACCATAATAATAATTTAAAATATATATTTTATATTTTATGAGCTTATAAAATTTTTTTTTTGTAAAATATTTTTCATTGTATTATTTTTTATATTCCTGTATTTATTTTATGCGTATTTTCATGCCAAATAAAACTATTTATGAATTAAAAAAAAAACCCTACTTCATAACATATTCATGCTTAGTATTTTGATAATAATTAATTAAGCTATTTAATTGATTAATGATTTATAAATTATATTAAGAGTGGTATAATAAATTATCTTAAGTATAACTGCTGAAAAATATATAAACTATAAAATACCCTCGAAATAGTATTAGAAGCACAATGAAAAGGAAACATCAAGGAATGTTAAATAATCTTTTGATTAATAAAAAATACATGTAGCTCAAAGATGTATTAATAATTAATATAATTCAATATTTTATAATTGTACAATAAATAATTTATGAATCTTTTGTTTATTTTTTTCTTCTTTATCTTCTTTTTAATAAAAGTATGAATAACCTATACATGATCATATATTTTTAATAAAATTATTGTTTATATAAATTATTATGTAAAAAAGATACACTGCAGTAAGTTTCTTCTATAATTACTATATACTATTAATTAAACACACTAATAATATAGTATGTACATGTATTTTATAATAGTATGGAATTGGCAATGGACAGTAACAATGTAAGAAAAAAATAGTTTGCACTTACAGAAAAAAAATTTAGTGCTATTCATAATCTTAATATTGATGATGACAAAATATTGTACTAAAAGGAAGATAACTTTTGAATTTGTGTATCATTCCTACTAGGATCCGAATATTATTCAAATATTGCTCTAATGATTTATACTTGATGTTAAAAAAAAAAAAAAAGTTATAAAATTACAAGTCTATATTGAGATTCATGGACAAGTAAGCAGCTAGTAGACTGAACCACCTATTAGTAGATCATGAGGGCAATGACAGTGGCGTACACGTGAATGGCAAATCGTTACAGGTTAAGTTAGTAATATATGGACTCACAGATGGAAGAAGCCGGTTAACTGTTGTAAGTTTAAGTAAGTGGTTCGGGTTTTTCAGTTTGCCTCGACACTACAATAAGTATATAATTTTATGTTTTAGCCTCTACTATTCCCGCGTAAAATAACTCTTAAAATGCTTTAAAAAAAATAAAATAATCTTTATGAGCTTTATCAATATTCAGCCTTCGTATTCTATTATAAATTGTCTTATGTTTAATTATTGGCAGTTAATTGTAGTCCGTTTTTTATTGGCTTCTTACCTATTTTTGTGCTTTAAATCTTCTAGCTTCATAATCACTTTTGATTACTAAAAAATACTACATTTTTTAATCTTTAAATGCCATTTCCTTATACATCTCTTAATTAATATATTGGTATTTACCCTATTTTTTATGTTTTTATAAATTTTAATTTTAATTCTGAAACAGTAACATTTCTATCTTTTCTCTTATGAGCTGGTATAGTTGGAAAAGTTTTATAATATTCCTCGTTTACTTTACTGAGAGTTATTGAATAAGAAATAATGAGTATTTTTGCACAAGATTAACATTATGTTCTAAAAGTTATTTTAGCCCATAAAAATATTACGAAGTTTTGAACAACTTTAATAATATTTATTTTTTATATTTCAAAAATAGATAATTTTTTTGATGATTATTTCAAATAAATTTACTAACTCGATCAGCAAAATTATCCATATCATATAATAGTGAATTTTTTAAATTATAGAAAAAGAAAAAAAAATATCAAATGCGTTTTAAAATTTTTTATATTTAATCTTAATTATATAAAAAAAATATTATTATTAAATTACTTATAATTTAATTAACAATATTGTTCAAATAGTCAATAAATGTCAGAGAGTTTAGTATGCAGACATTAAATTTTTGAAAAATAAAAAATAATAAAATAAATAAATTAATTAATTCCATTTGCTATACAACAATAGTGATCATGAAAAATACAATTTCTCAGAAAAAAAAATTAATTACAATTATAAGACAAATATTAAATTTATTTATTCACAATTTATTTGATTAAAATTTTTTCTCTAGATAATTTAAAGGTTATCACAATATATTATGAATAATAAAATTTGGACCATATAATGTGAATATTATTGAAATGCATAATTATTCATTATTTAATATATTGATAATAATATATTACTAATTCATTAGTAATTAGTAAAAATAATAAATAATCGCTTAATATCAAAACTAAAAATATAATAATTTTATATATAAATATAAAATTTTATTTTTAAATTTTAATCAATATTAAGTTTAATCGAACCATTATTTTTCAAAGTCTTATAATAATATATAGTATCTATTTTTAATTATAAACAAAACTAATTTTTCTAGAAATTTTTTGTAGTATAAAAAAAATAATAATTATTAAATTCGATTATGTTCTAAAAAAATGTATGTGTTAATATTATAAAGTTTCATATAAAATGTGACTAATTCAAATCATTATTCATTTTAAAAAATTAAAGGAATGGAGATTATCTATTAGAAGAGAAAATTTTTAATATAAAAAGGTAAAATTGAGTCAAATAAATAATTCAATGAATAAAATATAATTAGGTTTTATTAACAAAGATTTAGAGTTTTAAATTTACTTGACGAGATCTATTGACAAACTATTTCCTTTTAATATCTTTTCTTTGTCAAGGAAAAGCTGTTTTATTCGGGTTTTTCTTTTATTCTAGTGCACTGTTTTTTATATATTTTTTTTATGTATTTTAAATATTAACTACGATTAATTGCTGTTGTTTCTCAACCATTACATAATATTATTTATAGTATAGGATCATCATAAATTTTTTGATCATCTTCAACTGATCTTTCTTCTATTTTGTTTACAATTACTTTAACATAAAGAAAAGAAAATTTATATTTCTTTCGTATTTACGCAATACTAATAAATATTTTTATTATTTAATTTCCTAATAGAACTTATTTCTTCTTTTATTTCTATATTATAATTTGGTTATATACACTTAGCTTAAGCCGTGACTGTACTACTAATCTTGAGTTTCAATGTACTCAGACATGACTATTCAAACTATATCCATACTACCTGCCTTAGGATCTGAGTACAGTTATAAAAAAAGCTTAAAACATTTCTGTACTATAGTCGTACATAAACTTGCACGTATAGTTTCACAGGGCTAACTTAAGGCATAACCATAAAATATATAATTTCTTTTTAAATTGTATAAGTTCTTGTTAAATTATATCATTATACATGACCAACCTAAGCTATGTTCATACTATAGACTGCAAAAAATTTATTTTTTATAATTTGCTCGTCTTGTTTAAGGTGTTAATAACAATTCATTTTGATTCAGTGTGAGAGTTCTGAATTAACTCGCACCTTTTCTAAAACTTCTTAGATTTAGTGCTTATTCTTTCTATTATATTCTTATTAGTAATAATTTTTTCAGAGTCACAATGATCTACGGTAATTAATGAATTATAAAAGATAAGTGGATAATACCGTCTTCAATCGTCTGTGTAGGCAATACTGTACTAAATAGTTTTTAAAATTTCAAAATAGATAACCAGTATGTCTTATTTAGTGTAAAAGTATTAAAACTATCATATAAAATGATCTGTACAAATATGACGGCATATATACATATGAAATAATATATGCCAAGTGGATTTTTCCCATCCATAAAACACATTTTAGTTATGACGGGTAGATACATCGTGATTTGCTTGATTTTTAGGTATGCATTAACTTCAATTTTCTATCTAATGTAATTAGAGCCAATTATCTGTATTTTGATATAATACATTTATAAAACATAGTAAAAGTTAGTTCTCTGTTAATTATGTAGCAATTAAATCCTGTAGTAATAAGTTCATGCATGTTACTGTATTTATATTAATTTTTCACTCATGTGAAGATTTATAATTCAGAGAAAGCTTTAATACATATCAAAATTTTATATAAGCTTTAATAAATATAATAATTTATATATTTTATATTTCTTGGATTAAGAATTCTATACAGATATAAAGACTTAATTATAGATAAATATTCATTCAATTTCCAAATAATAATTGTACTGTTACAAAAATTATGAAGTACAAAATGAAAGTTACTTATTGTGATCTCACTTGAGCATCACTGAGAGCTTCATTTATAATTTTTTAAAAATATTATAAATATTATCAATTCTCTCTTATTTTAATTCGAGAATAACTAGATAAGAATTTTCATTCTGTGGATCATGGTTCATTACTTGTCTTTTGAAATATATATATTTTTTATAAGTTATTATTAAAAATTAAACTGTGAGCTATTGAATATTTTATTTTTATTGATTGATATTTTCTTTATTTGTAGATAAAATATAATTACTATTAAATTATAACCCAATAATAATATTAATGTATTATTATTATTATTATTATTATTATTATTATTATTATTATTATTATTATTATTATTAGTACTATATAAAGATGGGTTGGAGCTAGCAATCCTATGGGTACTGCGAAATATGATTTATTGTACCATCTCTTAATAATAGAAGATTTACTTGATTCGGTAAGGGATTTTGTATAACTCCAAATCCTTGAAGCAAGTAATTAGTTTGCTTGCTTCGCAGTTCTTTAGGATTTCACGGAACAGTTTTTCCTTATTGAAAATTCAAATTTTGGTTTTTGACGTAGCTTTACAATTCATCAGAATGTGATAAATGGATTCTTTAAATTCCTAGCAGAATCTCCAAGCATCAGGTTCCTACTTTTTCATCTTTTCAAACAGGTGAAACATTAATATAATGTGAATCTATTACAAGTTATGAAATTTGAGATTGTCTTCCTTCAAGATACTAAAAATTGTGCATTCGAATCGTTTTTTCAGAAGTAAATGTTTTTTGTTTTTGTAATGATGTACAAATACAAAAGAAAAGACTTTTTATATTCACTATTATGAAACGACAAGCTTTCCCTGCCTAATTCAGCACCCATTTCAAAATTTAATTGAAACAAACACATTTTTAACAATTATTTTAAAAATCACATACAGAAAATACAACTATACCATGTATATTAAATTTATATAAAATAACCTGTTCCTCAAATGGTTTCAAAATGACATGAGCATCGATGTCAGAGTAAATAAATAAAGTCAAATGACATCATTTTTTATATATAATACCTTGGTCAATACTGGTTCGCGAACAGTCATTAATTAGATTTATCTATTCGCTTTGTGCTTCTTAATTGTGTTAATAATACGACTAATAGAAAATACTAATTAATAACAATTATCCTATTAAATTCATTAAACAATACCTAACATAAATTAAGAAGAATAAAATTAAAAAATGTCAATAATATATAAAAAAAAAAACAAAAACACATACAAATGTGACCACCATCTTACTATACTTTTATTAATTAATTAGATATATTAACTGTAGATGTATTAATAAATTTGAACGTATTATTTATATGTAGGTTTTAAATAATAAACAAAAAAATAAACATGTTATTGATGGATTCATACCAATTAGGTCATGAAAAAATTCTCAGATTTTCGAACAAAAAACACATTTTATACAGTTTAAATATTTCAGAATAACGAAATAATCATTATTGTTTCATGAAAAACCAACCTGTCACTCATATATATGAAAATTACATTTAAAAAATAGAAATATCATTAAAAAGTTACAAAGTTACTAATAAATCCTACAATAAAAATATGTTCCATTTTTTGTAAAAAAAAAGAAAATTTATAAAATTCAATTATTGGGTATTATATAAATGTAATTCATAGTATACCGGAAATAGCACAAGTCTATCAAAAGAAAATTAATTATTATAGATTTTTTTCTAGTATATTGTATCATATAGAGTGAGTATAGTTAAATTTTAGTTATTATGTTTATATAGATCTTATTAAAAACTATATTTTATCTATTAGAATATTAATGAGATGTTAGTGTAACGATAATTTTATGGAAATATAATTATATTATTAAATTAGCGTAATAGAAGTTTTAATACTTACTTCTTCTTTATATTAACTACACAAAAATCTATCATTTTTTACAAATTACTTGCAGTTGTACATAATAAAAAAAATCATTCAGTAATTAAAAATATATGTTCATATACGTTTCATAATTGGTAATAATTAAAAATCTTTTTCTCTTCCTTTGAAATTTGATAATTTATTTTATTTATAGTTAAAACTTGTTCATTTTATAAAGAAGAACAAATAATAATCAACGTAAATCTATTTTATCATACAATAAAACTAACCAATTATTTAATTTTTTTCATTCACGTCCCTAAGAAATGTGGCACGTGTTAATCGAAATTATGCAAGGGGTACATTGTCCGTCGGGGCGCAAAACCATTCTGCCATTTATTTCATTATATTAAAACTATCAAAATAAAAAAAGAAAATTAATACTAAATTTAATTAAAAAAAATTTAGAGATTATTACAGTTTATAAATCTTATTTTTTAATACTGTATATATATGTACTTGTATATTGTTTATGTACATTCATACGTACGTACATACATGCATACATACAAACAAACATCCATTCAAACATACCCACGAAAGTATAATACAGGATACATGTACACATAAATACACACACACACACACACACACATACCAAACGACACACATATATACACGTATATACGATAGTATTATGCAACAATTTTCGGAATTATGTGAATAAAACGCTAGATTAATTTAATTTATATAAATAAGTTCAGATATTACTAATAACAAATTATTTAAATTATAAATGGTTAACAATAATTTAATTTCAAATAATTATAAATTTTTAAATTATTATGATTTTTTTACTATCATAAATCCTAAGAATGACAGCTGTTAAAAAGAGCATTTAAAAAAAACTCTGCCTTAAAAATAGAAAATATTAAAATATTATGTCAGAATAAATTTTTAAATAATATATAATAGAATTTATGAAACATTTAATTTTAAAGACAAATTTTGTTAATAAATATTTAGAACAATAGAAGTCTTAATGTATATTATTAAAATTTGTAAAATTACCAATAACAATAATTTTTCTATACATCAACAATATAGTATTGTATTTCTACTATTCATAGATTTTTATAATATATATATATTATTACATAATAATTACTTCAAGTTTTACAAAAAATAAATTCCTATTTTCAATATAAAATGTTTAAGCACATATTTGGGCTTATATTTATCTATGTTTTTGAAATGTATTACAAATGTATTTGAAAAAAAAAAAATATTCATTAATATATACAATATAACTAATGGAATAATTTAACATTTTCTTAAAATATTCAATTGATTAATTTCATTTCTTACTAATTTTTATTTATCATAAATTTTAAAAAAGTATGAATAACACAAGGTCTATCTCATGAAAGTTAATGACCCTTTAAAAATAAAATACCACATTACAAAAAATAACATTTTTATAACTTAAAAAATTGTAATATTCATACAAAAAACTATACTAAGATTTATCATTATTTTATAAATGTTTTATTATATAACTTTTTTTATGACATAAAAATTGAAAATGTCTGATATTTATTTAATAATCTAAAAGTTATTTAAAGTATGTTAACGTCAAATTACTTATTTACTGATATACTTTTAAAACTATTCAGATGAAAAATATTTGAATAAATTAAATTTTAATACCTGTGCCTTAATTTGTTTTCCATTATTTATATTTTTTCAATCAAGTTAACTGAATGAAAAATTAAAAGAATAATATAAAGTAAATATTTTTTATATAAATGATAAGTTTTTATTTATTTTTTTTTATTAATTTAAAAATCAATTAGATATTTTGTGATTTTATTATTATACGAAGTGATTAAATATTGATTATAGTATTGATATATTGATTAAATACAATGACATTTAAATGATATTATGCATATAAAACTTTATGATTTTTAAATAATAAAAATTGGCTTTAAATAATATTAGATATATATATGTATATATATATATATATATTTATATAAATAAGGTTTCTTCAATTTATTTATTTTATATATTAACATTTTATTATAAAATTTGATGAACAAGTTGGTGCATATATATTTAAATAATCTATAGTTTCATAATACTAATAAAATACTTGAAAAACTTTAATAGATGCCAAAAGAAACAAAAAATAATAACTTTATATGCATGCATGATATATATAAATGCTTCTGTTATTTCAAATTAATTATAATGAATTAGTTGTTATATTAATGTTAATATATATTAATCTTTGACATGCTTGCAAATTTTATAAATTACATATTTAGCACAAGCTATGATAAATATGTATGATACAAATGTATAAAGCTTGTTATTTTATTTTTATACATAATGTAATAAAAATTATAAATAAAGCAAAATTTATGTATGGAAAATGTTGAAGTGTTCTTTGTTAATAGCTTTTCATTGTACATTATTCAATTATATTTATATGCAAGCAATAACTATGCATGTGAAGTTGATAAAACAGAGTTTATTAAAAACTATTATATGCTTATACTTTGAGAATGAAAATGCTCTTTCATTAAAAATTTTAAAAATGCTCTTACATAATTATTATCTTAAAGGGAGCTGTAATTTTAGTATAATTCTATGATAAAGCCAAGGATAGGATGTTTAAATGATGGATAATAACATTAAAGAAATATTTGTTATTAGATATTTTCTATAAAGTTCTTGATGTCTATAATCAATCTAAACAAAAGTAGCACTCGCAAGTCTTTATAGCACAAAAAATCTAAATGTCAATAATCTGAAATTGTGCAAGTAGTGTATGATAATGCTAAAAAAACAAAAGGCGGCGTGCGTGGCAGCCGGTTTTGACCTACCGCCCTGCAATCCTAGAGCTCAATAAACAACTAAAAAGTAGGTTTGCTCACCTCAAACAATGATCATTTATAGTTTGCAATTAGCTAGAATAGGTGATGTTATCAAGTAATTTTTGCCCTACTTACATTACTACTAATGAATGAACAGCTGATATTGAACTAACATGAACTCAACCATCTAATGCATTAGCAGCACTTGAGCACAGCACTAAAAATTATTTCCATGAATATTATTTCCATAGTACCATTTGTATTTATAAACACTATTTTTATAGAGCTTACAAGAACACTTGCGAATATCGATCGAAAAATGGAAGGGTCATTGTATTCGTGTTGTAAAGACTTACGAATTTAGATTGTATTTAAAAAATAAAAAAAGTAGCTAATTTCATCTTATTTTGCAATGGCTCTGATATTTATATACAGTTTCGACTTTTTTTGCCACTGCGAGTGAAATCGCAAATCGAGCTAAGCGTGCGCGACATACTAACTGAGGGTAGAAAACCTGGTTACCGTCGGCAAGTGTTCGTGTCGTCGTACCTCGGTTGACTCCGTCGGCGCTCGATGTCCCTTCTCCTCCGACTGGACGTGTATTTTCATCTCTATCGCCGTTTGATTCTATGTATCTACACCAATGCATGAGTAGTTTTGCGCTGAATGTACATTTCTATTATGTGTAGAAACTTCCCCCTCTCTTTGGATTTGAGGGAAGCTCTGTTACACACCCAAGCAAAGCTGAATTGATGGTGGCAGTAGCGAAGACATTGTCATGGCAACGTAAACTCAAAAATATACCTCGCGATCGTTTGCTGAAAGCAATCCTAATACAGAGGGATCAAAATTACTGATGCTAATATGAAAGGGAGAGGAGCTCCAGCAGCTCAAACAGAGACGGGCATATCAAATTTAAATTCCTCGCTTCTTCCGACAAGGGTGTCCTCTCTAAGGGTAATGAGCATTTTATTACCTTCGTTTCGGCCATCGACACCCACCAATAACACACCAAGAATTCGCGGTCAAATTCATTTTTAAAATTCGCAATATCTCGTAATAAGTTTTTTTTTTTTTTTTTTTTTTTTTTTTACCACTCAAACAAAAATTTATAATTATCTCTGCCCAAGACTTTCGATTAAAAATATACGTGCAGTCTTTTTTTGGACATTGACAAATTTTCAAAAATTCAACTTTTTTTTTTTTGCGTGAAATTTTTATTCTTAATATCAACATCATCGAGAACTTTTGATAAAGCTTCTTTTGAATGAATATTTTTTTCTTTTTCACTGCAAAAGTGGACAAATTAAAAGTAAAAATATACTTTCTTTGTTTCCTTTATTTAAATAAATAACAAAGGTAATGTCAAATTTTTTTTTTTTTCTTTTGAAATTTAATAAACATCCTATTGAGTTATAAATCCTCATAATTAAATTATATGCTAAAAATAGTTTTTTTCTTCTTTTATTAATTTCTGAAAAAATTTTCTTTTCTTTTGTATACTATAGTTGTAATAAAAACAGTCTTTAAACATGTGATATTCTATTTTAAAAATATAATGTAGAAAAAACAAAAATTGTATAAAATAGGAAATATAAAAAAAAAAAAAAAAAAAAAAAATATAAATAGAATTCAGAAAATAAAATGCGGTATTTACATTAACAAAATTTTACTCCAATTATTATTAAAATAATAATAATTTTAATTTATAATAAAATTCAAATCCACAGTTTATATTTATATCGTTAAATATAATTGTATTAATAATGATATTCATTTAAACATTGCTAAAAAAGAATTCAATAGTATACAATGTTTACGATAATAAAAATTATTTTAATATTATAACAAATTATTTACAAACTATGTGAATCAAAATTTTTGCAGTTAATGAACTAAATAATATTGATAAGGCAAATATCAAAGAGATTCATCGATATTTTTTTTACAATTTTTTAGATTATTATAACACTGGTCTTAACATAAAAATAATTTATTTTAAATTACCATAATTTATAATGTATAAATATTTACTATTCTAATAATAATGATTTTCTTTCTTTTTTTAAATATTTTTCGAATATGTATCAATAGGAAATTTAGTATCAAGTTTTTATTCTTTTCTCATTAAATTGTACACACTTAGTTCCATCTCTTTTTTACTTAATTAAGGTTTGTAATTAATTAATTTTTAAAAAATATTTTTGATGGCTATATCATGTTTGTCCATCTTTTTGAACTTTACCTTTAGTGTAGGCTTTCAGATCCGCGTTCTTATATTTCTTATAGTTTGCTTCTCTTTTTCAGGCAAGCTGAAGTTTATAGATTTATAGAAGCAACTGATTTTGTATCTATAGAAAAGCTTATATTTTAGTCCTACTGTGTAAATGGTATGAATCTTTGTTTTATTAAATATTTTTCTCCATGCTCAGGTTAGAAGAAATTGGATACTTACCGTTCATGATCCAGTGCAATACAATGAAATACAAGCTTAAAATTAAACTCAGTTAATTAGATTATAAATTCAGTTTTCGATGTATGCTTATCATTATTGCAAATGAATTTTTACGATAAATTTATTCTTATAAAAATGTTTCTTGTCTGATAGCAGACATGTATTGCATAAACTATTTATTTTATTTATATATAATTATAAAATACATATATATCAATGATTTCTTTCATTCATCTAGGAGGTAGTTCTGATTTACACATTTACATATATTTACATATTTTATTTTACATTTATCATATTGATTCTATATAATCACTGCTAACATATATACACATTGTTGTTATCTAATCACCGTTTTTATATATTTTTACCTGTACATTTTTTTATATTTTAAGTATCTTTTTTCTTTGCTTCTTACTCACTAACTTCCTTTTTTCTTTTTCCTTTTTCTTTATTTTTTTGCTTCTCTATTTTTTCTTTATTATCTTTTTGTTCCTGTCTATTTATCTTATCACGCTTATCAGTTTCTTATTTTTTTAAAGTTTCCTTCTTTTTATTTCCTTACCCTTCGCGTTATGTCTTCTGTTTCCTCGTATTCTTTTGATTAGGATTGTTAAGCCTAGCTACCCTATCTTATTCGTTAACCACTTCTGTTCCACATATATTATCGATACTTCTGCTTTTTTTTGTATCTCCCGTGCGCTCTAAATCTTTAAATTTTCTTTCTGACTTGTCCATATATTCCTATCTCCAATTAAAATCATCTAACTGCTATTTCTTTATCATCTCTGTAAGTTTCAACATTTTTTCTATTTTCCCATTACTGTTATACTATATCCTCATTTTTTATGACTCCCTCTTTTTCTTCCTCTTTTAACACCGTCTTTATTAGACTTTGTATTATCACCAAACACAGTAAGATTCATACTCCATTCCAATCCTTCCTTCTTCTAATCAGGAAATCTTACTGTGCTCTCCCTCTTCTATTTTCTCTACTTGCTTCTACTATTTCCCACTTAAGTTCTATTTGTAGTATCCTTTGCATTTTTCTTCTAATATTCATAATAATAATATAATAATCATCCTTTTCTTCTAATCATGTCTTTGTTAGCCATGCCTATAATTCATATCTCTTATTCCTTTTCAAAATGCTTCTTGCTTATTCCATATGCCTGCGATATTCCAATACATCACGTTCCTTTCTGCTTTACTTTTTTCTTCTCTTTTCTTCTTATTTTTTAAACACCTCCTCCTCACTCAAAATCCCTCTGCATCTTTTCGTTCTGTCTGCTTTCTCCTACTTTCTTTTCCTGTTCTCTCTTCTATAGTTTGTCCTACACTTCCCTCTTCAGCTCAATATCATTATTCCATATCTTACCCCTCTCCACTCTGACCTTATGTTCTTTTAGCCTTACACATCTTATCCACGTGTCTTTTGTTCAATAATGCCCTCTGAATATCATGTCATGATCACTATAAATTCTAATGTTCACAAATTTGTTTTATACTGTCAGCACTTCTTCCTTCTCTTCTTTGTTATTTATTTTTGTTGATACTACTTTTTCGATTATACATATTTGTTTATAATACGTTTGAAATTTTATTCTCTTTTGGAATAATCTTCTTATCCACTCCTTTCTTCCAACCGTTTTTACTCCCCACGTGTTTATTTCTTTGATTATAATATTAGTTTCTATTTACGTTCTGTTTAACCTTTGAAGCATTCTCCTTGTTTCCACTACTTCTCTTGTAATTAGCGCCAGCCCTTACTACACTTTTCATTTACTATACTCGCATAAAATTTTCAAACTTTCACCTCATGATTTTTTTCTCATCCTTTTCTTCTTCTTTGTTCAACGTTTTATTTTGCTCTTTTCATTTCTCTTCTTCTTCCAGTAGTTTTCACCTTCGTTCCCAATGTATCACCTTTTCCTCCAACTCTCTCACTTTTTTTTTTTATTTTTTCCCGTAAGTTCTCTAACTAAACATTCTAAAAATTCTCGTTCTTTTTCAAGTTGTTTCCATTTCCTTCATTTTATTTCTTACTTTTTCTAGTACACCTTCCAATTCTTTCTTTATGTTTATTCTCTTTCCTTATTTTACATGACTCTCTTCTTACTTTTGTTCAAAATATACTTTCCTTAAAACTTTGTCAATATTTTCCGCCTTCCCTTCTCACTTGTCCTTTTAAGATGCCCTCCTTTTCTTTTCTCCCCACGTATGCTATCTTTTTCTTTTTTCTATGATTATATTTTATCTCCCATCTCTTTCTTTCTATTCATTTTACGATTTTTTCCCAATAGTGCTACTAGCCTTTTTCATTGTCTTTTATATTGCTTCTCTATTTATACTTTTTTTCCAAGTTCGTGCCTTGTAACCTTATATTCACTGCACTCTTTTTTGTTCTACCACTCGATTTTTTCAACAATCTACCTCTAATTCCACCTCTTTCGCACATCCTCCACTTCGTTGATACCAATTATTTTCCTTTGTTTTGATTATAATATTATTGTCAGTTTATTGATTAACTTTAATGCCAATAATATATGGTTGGTAATCGTGATTCATAATTATTAAAATTATGTAATTTTATCATTCTTTATATTGTGAATATTATATTTTTACTATATTTTATTCAATAAAAGGCTGTAGATAATTGCTATACAAATACACAATATAAAAGTTTGTTCTTTCTTTATTTAAAACAAATCATATTTGTAGAATGTACATCTATTAAATATAATGTACATCTAATAAACAAGTGTGTTATTTTTTATCTTATTAATTTATTTGATTAAGGCTTATGGAATATTTTGATATAAGTTAAAACTTTCTAATTTAAAAAATAAAAGTTTATATACGCATTTATCTCTATGTATTTATTTATTTACCGATTTATTTATCTATTTATCTTTAATTTTTTTCTTTAAAAAAAATATATATTAAAAATATGGAATTGACCCAATTATAAAATAGATTTCTTTTAAATTCAATGATTTTGTATTACGACTCTTATATAATTATAAATAACTTTCAAATATTTAATATAAATTTTATATTCTTTATTGTTTACCAAAAAAGTTACCATTATACATTTATAATAAAGGATAAATTATGCGATATCTTATTTAAGAGCATATAATTACTTATAATTATGTCTAAAAATTTTTTATATAATTTTGAATTGACTATTAATTAAATAGCGTAAAAATAAAAGAAAATTAGTTAGATAATAACATGTTATGCAAACCTTATACTTTTATTTTTATTTTACCAACAAAAAATATGTAGCTTATACATAAATTTTATTATTAAAATTTTAAAATTAGTATAATTTTATCTTAATATTTTGAATCTTTAATTAATATCTCTACTAATTTTTATTTGAAAAGGATGCATATTTAAGTTAAGGTTTTTTAAACTCTTGATATTTTTATTATGCAAAATTTATTGATTTTAATAAGAATAAATGAATTTTTATGAAATTATTATAATTTATTATAAATTTATAATACAAAACATAAATTAACAATAAATCAGAGATTAAGAAGTTTGAATATTTGTTTTGGGTACAAATATTTTAATTTCAAAATATAAATAATATCCCGATTTTTATATATTTATCCATTTTAATAATTATTTATAATTATATTTATCTTATCGGTGTAACATAAATTTTCGTATATTAATTCGAATTATTCTCTATTCTATAAATAAAGTATCATATGTACAATTCTATATGATTCTACATGATTCACCGACGGTAACCAAATAATATAGAATTCTACTATTTTATTTGTTTACAAAATATAATTTTCATATTTTGTAAGTTATATTTTTATAAGTTAATTTATTAGATAAATAATAAATTTAATGATGACTAAAATTTTTATAATATTTTCGACGTATCCTTTGTAGATAACTTCATAAAGTAGCTCCAAAGAGGGCGTCAGCATCAAGCATTCAAATATAAAAATGAAAAAAATTGTAACGAATCAATATAAATTTTATTATGCAATTTTTTTAAGTTTAAAAAAGACAATGAAATATATATAATAAAATAATGTGATTATGTTATATATAAATAAAAATTAATATTAAGATATATTTATATATTGATATATTATATTAAAATACTTTTTATTACATTTTATTTATAGTAAATACCTTGAGGTATATAAAATATGCAATAACTATATATGTTTAAAATAAACAACATATAACAATAATATTAAATACTAAAAATTACAAAACTAGATATAAATATTAAGAATAAATTATAATTTATTGTATTATTAAAAGATTTTTAAGAAAATATTTGGTTGATGCGATTTTAAATTTCATAATTTTATTCAATAAAATATTCGATGGAAAAATTATTCGCAGAAAATCAATCAAAATGTAATTAATAAAATAAGTATATATATAAAAAGGAAGAGAGGCAGAGAGATGTTGAAGTGTTTAGTATCCAATACAAATAAATTTAAATAAAGTATATTATTTTGTACAATCTTTTGTAACATTGATATAAAAAAAATTATATTGTACTAAAAATTCAATATGTAACGAATCATATATTTATTCTTTTAATGTATGAAAAATACCGCATAGGATCAATATAAATTTCAACTATCTTGATGCGATAAAAATCTATATAATTTAATATAAAATTTATACATGATTGTACAATACTGATATATGCATAATTTTGTTACTGTTGTATCATGATATATATTTTTTGTTTAATAAGATATATTATTACGTTTGTAGCTATTTTTTTATTTTTTATATTTTTATACAAATGTTGTATTTCTTATATTGAATCGAGCACTTTTTATAGAATTTTGATACCATCAGTGTGGTTCAGATTTCAGAAAAATAATAAAATTAAACAAAATAGTTTATATATATTTACTATTGTTTAGATTTTAATTGTCTAAAAATATATTACGTACCTTAAATAATAATAAATAGGTTTTTAATGTTTTTAAATTCTCAAATAAATAAATATACACATAAATAAAACATTGTATTGAATTTAAATCAAACTGTATGTATTGTAAGTAAATATATAAATCAAGTACAATCTTAATCTAAATAAAGAGTCACTTAAAATAGAACATGCAAATTATTTATATAAGTGTATAAAAAAAGAATTATGAAAGTAAAATAATTTACGGGAGTGTAATATATCAAATGATTTAAGTAATTATTACATCACTTTTCACCATTTTCAATATCATCATGTTGTAACAAATTTGTGAACTCATCAACCAAATTATGTCGATTCCAATGACCTTCAACATTAGGGTGTTCAAATATGCACACTAGTAAAATTTAACGATAAATAGTTTTGAATTAATCATTAGATTAATATGCTATAAGTATCTGTCATTACAAGCCACTGATATCGAAAAAATGTACAGATACGTAATTTATCCGGATATACTTGTGATATTAAAAGGGTATTATGGGTAGATAAAAAAAATAATAGAAATGGAATATCGATTCAACGCTGTATGATATTCTTCAGCCACACTATATATAACCAAAGGTTTACATGTGGATTTCAAATTTGCTGCAGTTGACAAGATGGAGAAATTTAATGAAACTACTTAACAACTGATTTAATTTTTCAATACTATATCATTGTTCATAGCCAGTATTGTGGTTATTGGCACTTTATTTATTCATTATTAAATTTATTTAATACTTTAAGTATTCTGCTGATTAACTATTAAGTAGATGAGTAAGACAAGATTACATTTAATCTTGTCTTACACATCTACTCATTTTCGATTTAGAACAAATTCTATCAATTTCACACATATACACATTTATATACATATTTTTTTTCACTTTTTAATCTTCTCATTTCTCTGCAAATGAACCAATTGGCGCTACAAGGATATCTGATAGTTTCATCACAATTTTCATTTGAGTCCCTTTATTATCTTCGACAGTTCTCCGACATTATTAAATAAGTATTAGCTAAAATATGAATTAAAAAATTATTATTTATGATTTGATATTATGGTTACATATATAATTCCTTGGATTCTGTGACATTAACTTTTTATATCTGCTTTATAATAAAACTTTACTTATCTTCTGGGAGATATATAATAGATCTCCAATTACCTGAAGTAATCATTAATTAATTGAACTTGATTCACTGTTCTTGAGAGTTTTATAGGAAGGTTTCTCCTTTTTGAAAATTTTTAGTCTGATTTTTAATATTTTTTTGTACTCTACGATTAGGCGATGAGTGATTCTTTGCTAACCTTGCAAAATCTGCAGGTATCTTTTTTATCTTTTTCATTTTTTAGACACAGTAATGAATAGTATTGGGTTCTATATTAACTGCTAGCAACAATTTCAGATTCTTCTTATTAAGAACCAGTGTTTTGTTTTTTTCCATGATACTGTCAGTTCATTAATCCGGTAGATGTTTTCCTGTAAACAGATTTTCCAGTGAAATGCTTTTTCTCTCTGCTCCGAGTTTTTGGTTTCTGTTGTAATTGTTTTTGACATAGTTTACAGAAGGGTTCTCACCCTGCAGGGGCTATTATGAAACCTTGTTTGGCCAGTTCATTAACTTTTTCATTGCCTAGAATTTATGTATTTTCTGACACCAAAATTAAACTTAGCTTAATTTGTATCGACAGTTGTCTCAGGACTTCTTTATTATAAACTTTGATTTTATAATCTATTTATTTAAGAATTTATTACTGCCGTGTTATCTATTGCTATAATTATATTGGTTCACTTAAATTTCTTGATAAGAAGAAGGTGGGTGCATTATAGTATAGCATACAGTTTCACTTGCAAAATTGTATAACTGCTATCCAGAGTTCTGGTTATGATTTTAGTAGCCAAAAAGGCAAATAAATTCATTAGTATAATTTATAAATTAATTTTCTTAATGTAAAAAATGAGATTATTTTAAGAGTTTTTAGAAGTAATAAAAATACCAATGATAATTAAATAAATAATTTATATATGTGTGTGTGCGTCTGTGTGTAGGTATATGGGTATGCGGGGATATGGGTGTACTTTTTAGGTCTATGTGTTTGTGTTTTATAACCACTAATTAAAATATCATTAATAAAGCGTTGGATTATATATTATATATTGCATATATTTTTACGTACTTAATAATGAAAATTATATAACGAATTCAAGCTTGCACCTTAGTCTAATTAATTTAGACTACATAAGAAGCGAGTAAAATAAATAATTAATAGTTGATAAATTGTTTTTACTAACTATTTATTCAATTAATAAGAGAAGTGAATACGTCAATGTAATTATGTGTTAAAAAATATAATCACGTATTAATTTAGATTTCTTTATGACTAAGTCTAATCAATTCGAATACATTTATGAATCTTGAAGTGTAACTGAAGTCTAAATGTAATTGATTCGTGTGATTTTATATACATGTATATATATATATTTTTTATATTGTTATTTTAGTTATTAATTGTACTTCTTTCAGTGAATTATTAAATGTGTAACATAATATTGATTTTTTAATGTTAATATTTTTTAATTTCATTCACTTGATTGTTAATCGTATTTTTGGATTTTATAATTATACGATCCATATTATTTACATTTTGCTTATTCATGATACTTTATTTGGTCAATACGTTTTAACTGCCACAAGAATCTATTAAAAATTACAAACTTACATGTAATTTAATATGTCACAAAATACACTTAATAATATTGATATGACATATTGTACACTTGAGTAAATACAAAAAACAATTAATAAGTATTTAAATTACATAGGTTTCAAATGAATTTTGAATTTACATACAGAATGTAATTCATCAAAAGAATCATTATTTTAACTGTACAAAATAATTAAATTTTCAATAAAAAATTTAACAAAAGATTTGAACAACAACAGTTATGCTTATTTGTGAACATGATGAGATTTTTTATTTATTGATGCAAAATGATCTTTAAGTAATTGCTAATTTAATTTATCGATACATAATTTGTGCAAATACAATTTTTTTTTATTGCAATAGATGAAAAATAAAATTATTGGAGGGTAGAATAATGACAACACCCAAGGTTAGGGAATCAGGTAAAAATTATAATAAAAATTGAGTATATGTATTGAGTAATTGATTCAATGTAGGAAAAAGTATTAAATAATCTTCCACTTCATTATAATATTTGTTCCATAATTTAAACAAATTCAAAAATTAATATTAAAACTTCAAAAGATAAGAAGCTTATTTGTCAAACATCGACGTAACAACATTGGCACTAGTTGTTTATTCTCCACGTCCAAAAAGGATTTAACTTTTTAATCTGGAAATACACATAAAGGATTATTCAATTCATGAATATCCCTTGTCAAGTATAGTTTCACATTCGTTAATACAGGTATTATCCATCGCTCGGATCATTTTACGCATTCAAAGTAAGTAATAATGTAATATTTTTTTTCACATGTATTGAAGATAGTTCAAGCAAAAGTTAATAGTTTATTATGTATCTATTTGTTAGAAATGTAAAGTTTTACCTAATTAATAATTTTTTAATTTTTTTTAATCGAAAAACAAATTTAGTTTTTATATTGAACAATAATTTTTATTGATATTTAACATATTAATATAAATTAATGAACAATATATTATTAATAATTTAAAAAATTTATAACTATAAGATTAGGTTAATGTCTTGAAATTCGTAAAAGAAATTCAATTTGAATTTGACTGAAGAAAAATTGTGATTACAAATCTTTGCAAATTACCTTGCAAATTACCTTTCATATTTACTATAATTTTTATTTCCACAGTAGATTAGAAATTTATAATAATATTTCGCTTATATAATTAGACGTGTAGATAAATACTATTGTAAATAGGAGAATAATGTTCGGCTTTTGTAAAAAATAAACGAGCATGGAACAACAAATAGAAAAGATGAAATGGTCGAATAGTCCGGAGTTTATGATGGATAAGTGGTAGAGTGTTGTACATATAGTTAGGGGAGGCGTGCACGTTGTAATGACTCTCCACTAACAATCCCCTTATAAAGGGGGTCACGTGCCAAAACTTGCGTTTAGGCTTTACCTACCCTACCACGAATTTCTCAAAATATTGTTGAAGAATCAAAGATATTCACAATATATTTATTTATATACTCGAGTCTATTAAAAAAACTGTAATTATTATTTATTTTGATTATTTTGAATTTTTAATTTTTACCAAATTCCATTTTTAAATTTATTTTTTTTGTTGCATACATGGTGTCTAGTGGTGTATGTTAAGCATAAAAAAATTTAATTTTTACCTTTTTTTTTTGCTGAAACAAATTTTCTGAATTATTAGCTAAAATAAATTCGAATTAGAAATATAATATCTTCAATGATATAATTAATTATCTTTTACTTTTTTTTAAATTAATATTAATTGAATTCTTGTTTATGAGGAATATAAAAAACAAATTAAAAATATTTTCAAAGTAGTTGAATAAGATAAAGCACTTATCTGTACTCAATGGTAAACTTAGAAAAAATTGCATTGTTTTAATTATTTATTATCTTGTCAAAAGTTAACGTCGGTATTAAATGATATTGTTTTTTATTATATAATTGTAGAGCGCTTTTTATTAAAAACTCTTATCTTAACATCACATGGTAAAAGAAAGCTCAACAAAGGTACAATAATGTCTGGATTTGCAATGATGCCTTTTCTTTTTCTCCCTTATACCTCCTTAGAGTCCTCTAAAAAAATAAAAATAAAGAAAGAAAAAAGAAAGAAAAAAAAGGAACAATGTAGAAGAAGCAAGGAAATAAAGTGCATTCATTTTATATATTTTATATCTTGATTGACGAATTAATGTTAAAAAGTTACGAGATCTTTTTTCGCGCACTGCATTGCCCCATTGAGTGTGGTGACGAGGACGACGACGCACACACGCACGCGTCCACCCCCGCCCCCGCAGGCACAAGTACACGCACGCGGCCCCACGCAGACCCACACGTGGATGCGTGCCCACATGGATATCGAGATACACGCAGATACACGTAGATGCACGTAGATGCACGTAGAGGAGGCGAGGAGAAGGAGAGGAGGCAGTGAAAGGATCACGTTAACAGGGCACGAACTGGGCGTTTATACGCGTGACCATTATTACGCTGGTGCAATAGTACTTTCGTCTTTTGCTGGAAGCTCCGACCACAGTTCCCGTGCTTTTGTCCCCGACGCTCTCTGTACGTGCGTTCGCTCGGCTCTCAAGTACTTCTTTATGAACTGAAACAATACAATCGCTAGCGATACTCGAGGCACCTTCGTCCTGCGGAGAAGGATCTCGTGCGCGTGTCAGCCACGTGGGAAATTCGCTCTTGTTATTATTATTATTATTATTATCATCATCATCATCATTATTCTTATTATTCTTCTTCTTCTTCTTCTTCTTCTTGTTGTTGTTGTTGTTGTTGTTGTTGTTGTTGTTATCATTATTATTATTATTATTATCATTATCATTATCATTATTATTCCTTTATCCCCGTCCCAGCATCAAATTATTTTTATGCGATGTATTTAAATAATTATTTTCTCGCAATACTTAAAGACTCGAGCGACTCTTAAAAAAGGCTCCACTGGCTTTTTATCGCAAAAATCATTTTTAAGGCCAAACCCGAAAAGTCCTTATCCGAAACGACAATCTATTTATCCTTTGCTAATTGTTACAACAAATTTATCATACATGATTTAGAAACAAATGATTATTTAAACTCCTTTCACAAGACCTTTCACCTTCGTCTTCTTCAATTGAATACAGATTATAAGGTATTACTTTTTTTTTCAAATCACAGATCTAAAAATATAAAACTGATGTTTACGATTATTATTGGTAGTCTTTGGGAAACAAGATTTTATAAAAAATTATTTTATTCTTAAACTTTACGTTATAATCGCTCTAAATCATACACAAGTATTCCTCATAAATTATTTAAATTAACAAATGTACTTTGATACTTTTCATTATATTGATAGTCATTTTAAAAATAATTCAAATATATTGTACTTTTTTTTTATCGAGATTCAATCGTTGTAATATCAACTACAATTAACTAAATCAAATATAAAATTGTTTATAAATATTCAATGTCTTATTTAACAATATTATGTTGTAATTGTATTCGGAATTTTTTTTTAATATCAAATACTGTATTAAAGTGAATAAGAAAAAGGACAACGAATAATTATCAAAAATCTAACTTTGTATCAAAAATTACGGTAATTTACTTACTTGCGCTAACACGTGACTAAAAACCAGTCGCACGTTTCGTAAGCCAGTATTTTTTGTTTTTATACCCCCCATGATCACAAACCAAAAGAACAATAAGAAACGAAAAGAGATGAAGAAACAAATCCAAAAAAGAAAGAATGAGTAAGTAAAGCTAAAAAATATTTCATCCATTCAAAATAAAAGTTAAATTTAATATTTAAAATATAATTGGTGGAGTAATAGAAGGATTACTAGAATTAAGAAATAATAATTAGTATTAATTGAATTTTTAATATTCTGTATTCATGTTTTATTAAGAATGTTTAATTTTTTTATAAATTACTTTTTAATAATTTATTAAAACTTATAATTATAATTAAAAATGTAAATGTTTTAATCGAAAAAAAATTATTATTAATACCAATATTTTTACATTATTTATCATCGTTTAATTTATCTTTAAATTTTATCATTTAAGCTATATTTTAAAATAATCTTTTTGATTGAGATTAATTAAACTATGTCTGAATTTAGAATTATTAAATAAATGCATATTCATAAGTGTAGGCAGAATGTGAAATTATAATAAAAAGGTATTAGTTAAGTTAGCGAAACTTATATAAAAGGGAGTATCGACAATATAGAATAAATACAATTGAAAAATTTAAAAAAAAAAAAAAAAATTTATTTATGTTTATTTTATGTAATTCCAAAAATTCCTCTATTATCAACGGTACTGACGAAGCGAGTGCTACATTACCAGATTTTTTATTTCTTGTCAATGGTTAATTAGTAGTTATTTTGACTCTTCGAGATTTACTTCCAGGAAATTTGACTGGTAAATATGATTATACTTTTTTGCTCAATCGAGGCAATCGTTTTTGTAATTTTTGTCTCGTGTTATATATTTTTCAAAGTAAAATTTGTAGCATGTAATATGAATGAAATATTGTAGATTCCCATACTTTATTCAATATACTTTGAACTATTTTATCAACTCCACAGCCAGGCGATTTTTTGTCATTGGCCACACTTAATTCTATTGGATTTGGAGTTTTATACATGAGTGCATCTGTTCTAGTTAAACATTATTATACTCTAACTGATTTCTTACTCCTCTTATCTTGTAGTACTACAAGTTAGTAGTTTTCAGTAATATTACATTCATAATTTAAAAAAAAATAATTCGCGTACAAATATATATAAAAGAATAATATAAAAGTAGAAAGGTTAACTTCTTTCTACATAATGCAAATGAAATTTTACAGATAAATAGAAAGTACTGGATTAGTATAATATAATTAATGATATAAGAAAGAATTATTATAAATTTAAGGGAAATGTTTAGATTTTTTATTTTTGTAAGTTTGTATTTTTGAAAAGACTTTCTTTTTAAAAAATGATCCAGAAGCGGAATAATATATATTTGTAGAAAGAGAATTTGAAAAATTTGAAGGAGATCATGCAATAAAACGGTGCTTGGAACGATTCAAAAAAGAGAAATGAATATTCCGCATTGATCATTCTTATACATCAATAGTTTATGAACATCAGCTTATTTTATAAGATTATTTATAATAGCTAGTAAAAAAATTCAGTTAAAAATTTCAAAGGTATTCAATACATTGAAGAGAAGACATGAACATTGATAACGAAGATAGTATCACTACTTCTGGATATCCTTCCTTTAAGCATCCGGTAATATGGGATGTACTCATTTATGCCTTGATTTTTTTGGAGTTCAGCAAATTCCATAATCAATTATGGACCATGTTTGAAAGCCTCTTAAATCAATGTATCCCTTGCCACAACTTCCTTGGCTACGCAATCGAAAACTCTCTATATGTCCAATCTTACTACAAGTACGAATTCTTTATTTACTATTTCTTTCTGTACATATCCTGCTGCTTCGAAGAAACCAGTACCAACAAACTTTCCTTCAAAACATGGCCTCTTGTCTTTTATATAGGAATTGTTTTCTAAGAATTTTATACCTAATATACCTATTTCTGAGTCTTCATTGTTTTAAGTATAAAATACGAGAAACAAATAGATCTATGAACCTTTATCTAATTATGTTTAATAGAATTAATCATCTAATCATGTTTTAATATAAAATCAATCTTAGACGGCAACCGTATTATGGTATGTAGTTGCGAGATTGACGCTGAATTGATCAGATTAAATTCTGCGAATGTGTTTATTTCTTCTTTACAATAGCGCTAGGAAGATGTCATCCGATTATACTGCTTTAATGTCTTTAAAGCTTTTTATTGATTATTTAACTTTTTAAGGTCTATCATTTGTTTCCATAGTCTCCAGTCAGATCTATTGAATGTCCATGCATGCGCTTAGCACCATTTTCGTTCTCATTTTATTGACCTTGTCCATATTGATCACCTGTTTGTTAATACAGGATTACGTTCAGATATTGATTGACGAGTTCTGAATTTTCATTACCTCGACAGCTTCATCGCTAGCGACTTCTTCATCCGGGATATAAATGAAACCCTTCTATATTTTACCTACTTTTCTATTTTGATAGTTTTTATTCTGGTGTCTACAGAAATAGACAAGTTTTCAACTATCCTGTTGACTAAATCCTTATTCTGCTATTAGCAACACTCAATTATGAATATGCTATATTATAGCTAGCTATCATAAAAAAGTTGAGTACGACTATACGGCCTTGAAGAAACTTCTTTTGATCGCAATTCTATATCCGCGAATATATATATGAATATAATAAATATATCCGTGACTTTAGTTTTAAATAATACTAAGGAATGATCTCCATCATTGAATCAGTAATATTCACTCAACATTCGGTTATATTACTGATAGTCAATCGCTTCTTTAATATTTTAAACGCTGAGATATCAGAAGATTACGGATCCCTTAAAGCCTCTAAAGACTCTGGAGTCTGTTTTCTTTGGTACTACTGCTCCTTTTCCTTTTCTTCTTTTCTGTTTCATTATGACCTAGATTATTATACTATTATTTACTGTACTAATTATTATACTAATATTATACTATTATTTCTTCTACCCGTCTGAACTGCCTCTTTACTTGTGATTGTAAATGCACAAGCCGAGGAGACCTCAGGAACCATCTAAGAGCGAGTGATAAGGTTGTTTGTTTTATCTGGTGACTTAATTTTGGAATCAATTTTTGGACTATTTCCGTTTGAATATCACGGAAATTCTAGTCCTCGTTCCTAAGTGTGTGAGTATGTGTTTGTATGTGTGTGTTTGTGTGTGAATGCTGTGACGAGTTCAATGAGACCAATGAACTATACCAGGTTAGACACAGTGATGGGTTGCTCTTAGTTGTAAGAGATCTGAGTTGTAGAAGTTATTTTCTTGCAACTTCCAGGAAATAGGGGAAGTTGTTCTGCATGAGTCAGCCTAGGAGTTTAGTACTAGATCACCAAGGTCGTTCGCATTTCACCTGGAAGCATCAGTCATGCTAGATTCACGGAAGAGTTCTTATTAGGATCCCTTCATTCATAGAAAATTCCCGTTTTAGGGGGTTTGATTTAATTCAACTTTTATACATACTTATTTATACTTAAATTGCATAGTTGAGTAGATTTCGCAATTACTGATCCTTTCATTCTCAGTCATGCTACTTCGCAAATTTATTCAATCAAGTCCCTCCACTACGAGAAGGTGACAATTCATAGAAAGGAAATAATACTAACCAAATAACTAAATAATTTAATAAAGAAATATAACTGCTATTATTCTCCTATTTATTGTAACATATAGTATAGATTTCAATAAATCTATTATATAAATTTTAGCATTTTTTTTATTGTTACAATTAAATATTAATTGATAAATAAAATTATAATAAATATTAGAATAAAATAATAATTTTTTTAAAAATAGTTTATTCTATTTTTTTTTAGCTAATGACTTAATTAAAAATCGAATTACTAATAATTAGCATTATATAGATATATGAAAGAAATTTGTTGAACATTAAATTTTTATTCTTATATATCTTATATATCTTGTATTAAATGAAAAGCATTTTTAAGTAGTGTTTATTGGCAAAGCATAAGTTAAAAACATACAAATTAATAAGAAATTCAAACAAAAGTTTAGTAAAAAAGTATATGTGTACATAACTTTAATTATTTATATTATTGAGGAATCACATAAATCAGAATGTTACTATAATAATTAGTTCCTAAATAATTTGATACAGTATTATTTATAATAAAGTGAACAAACATGCAAAAATAAATTTTTAATTAATATATGGTAAGAAACAAATAAATTACATAAGATATAAAAAATTAATTTTAAATAATTCCAAATAATATTAAATTATAATTAATATTTTCTGAACAATCAAAATATTAGTTTAATAATAAATAATATAATATACTGTATAAATCCTATATATCATACAAACATCATATATTCTGAAAACAATATAATAAAATTATTTTAATATTATATTAATATGTTATTTGTAGAGTATTTGTATTTTGGTAAAAAATTGTTTGGAATTATTTCAAAATTATTTCTTGCATATATATATATATATATATATATAACTTATTAATAATTTCAAATATATATAGAGAACTCATAAGCTGTATGATAATAAAACTTCTTCATATTTTTATATTTAAACACTATTTATAGGCAATCTATTTATGATTTATTTATTCACGTAAATATATATATATATACATACTAATGTTATAAAATATTAAAAAGTTTCTAATTTGTTATATATACTTCAAATATTGTGATCTTAGATTATCTTAACTGTATTATTTACATATAGTAAAATATAAGAAGTAGTATGATGAATAAATGATTATAAATATATGATTTTCAATAAAAAATTAAAATAATATTGTCAATGTTCATTAGATTAATGATTTTTAATTATATATAATTAATGTTTATCATATAATTTTCATGTAAATTAATACATAATTTAAAAAAAAAAAATAAAAATATTGTCGTATTGAAAAATATGAAAAAACTATATTGTAATTTTCTAGTTGAAAAAAAGAACAAAATTTTTTACTACAATTCTTTGAATGATATAATGTTTTGATATTTTAATGAATTTTCATTGTTTAATTAATTACGTAAATCAAATAATTTTCTGCATAATATCCTAATTACGATTGAATAATAAAAATTTAATAATTATAATATTATAATTATTAATATTAACTTTGTAGAGACTAATTTAAAACAAACAATTATGAATAATAGTATGCTTTACGTAATGAAATTTTTTGTCATTATAAGAAACTTACAGATATTTATATATGTTAAAGGTATAAATTCAATACATTAATGAAGACATTACTTTTTGGACGGAAAGAAACATTAATAAGGATGTAATGGCTTCCGAAGAATTCGTACCAAGAACTCATGCGAGTTTTAGGCGATTATAGATTAAAAACGAAAAAATATTTTTACCGATAACATCAATGTCTATATTTCAAATATTTAAGCAAGAAGTTTCGCAGAGTCGTTAGCTAATCTAATCAACTATTACCATTAATCACATACAACTTTTTCAACAGTTTATTCCTTTTCGCATCTCACAATGTTCTAGTAATGGGTATTTTAATTAAAAAAAAATGTTTACACATCGCAATTTTTAAGATCGCTTCACTTTATAATAATATCAAAGTATATCTAAGAAAACTTTTTTCGTTAAAATTCTTGGGTAGAAGGAAATTACATATTTTTTTACAATGAATGAGAGACTTTTAGAGTTGGATGATAATAAAAAATTAAAAGTATAATGAGAACGAATTTACTCTAGAAAATTATGAAACTTACATATAATTACGTATAATTATATTAACGTGCTTGAAAAGTACTAAGCCAGCATAAAAATCTTTAAGTTATCTTTTAGGAGTATAATTTTAATTTTTTATTGATTATAAAGTAAATTACAGAAAGATTGGATAGTTTTTTAATAATTAATTTATATATTTTAAAAATTTTATTAACATAAAATATTTTTAAAGACGAGGTAAATATTCATGAAAAATATATTATTTATGTAATAAATACTTCCAATTTGGTAAAAAAAAAAATAATTTTCTTTTTTTGTGTACATTGATTGAATATTACGAAATTAAATTATATATATTGTATTTTTATTAAGTTTATTGTTATAAAATGATAAAAATGAAAATTTAATGAATATAAAAATATATAGTATGGCATTTATTCATGTCATCAATGGTATACATAAAAAGTAATTAATTTGTTTTTCAGCGCTACAAATGTATTGGAATATATGATATACCGTTTTTTATGAGTTAATTGTAGTATATACTATAATCATAGTACATAGTATTGTGGAACAGAAAAACAAAATGTCAATTCAGCTAATATTTATTATGTACAATACTTTAAAATAGAAGGAGCACCAATAATATTATTTATGAATGTATATTTGAGTAATTGTATTCAGTTTTATTTCGTCTTACTTAAATAGAAATACAAATAAAAAATTTTAATTACTAACTAATAAATAATTTATTGCGAATTTTTTAAAAATAATAATATAATTAATTTGGATTTATTTAATACAAAAAATACTTCTCTGTTGACAAAAGGATAAATTTCTTTGTTTAAGACCAATGCTTTAAGCGAATGTAATATTATAAAAATTTTTTTCCGTTATTATGTAATTATATACCAATTTAAATGCTAGTGATCTCAACATTGATATTTTAGTCTGTTATACGGTTATCGCAAAAGGATCGCGTACTTTAAATTTGCGGATTATCAACTACAATAAGGAATGCGATTGATGACATCAAATAAGGTAAAGTTCTCATCAAACGAAACGTAAATACGCGAGAATCTTTATCTGGTATATCTGTTTCTAAATGTAAATGGTCAACTCTCAATTTCGGTTTTATCGGCTGAAATTCTCGAGCCTCTTTTTTCTTTTTCTCTCACTTAATATCTACATATTCATGTTTTTTGTTAATGCTAATAATATATAGTATCAAGATAGAAGTGTTACAAAATCTCAAAAGAATTGTAATAATATTCATACTGGCACAGAAATGAAAGTTTTATACATTCAATATTATATACTAATATAAATATAATTATATAAATATAACAATATAAAACAAATAAAGTAAGACTACATAAAATTAACATTGCGGCTTATTTTTATAAATGAGACAATATTCCTGAATAATGATTATTTTAAAATAAAATTTTCCGTAATCAATTACCAATTTACTCAAAACAAATGTGAATTACTCGCTAAATTTTAACATCAGGTTTTATGTATTCTATTTCCATTAATTTTCGTAGCTGATTAATTAATTATCTACATAAAGCAAGTATAATTAACTAAGAGAAATATTTAATTGGAAGTAACAGAATAATGTAATAAAAATCATAATAAAATTAAAGTATGTACTACTCTAATATTATTCAAGATTAATGAAAGTTTATAGTCTCTAAATCTTTATAGTAGTACATGTAGTATCGTTTCGTAAATGTTTTACTACAAATTGTGTCAAATTCAAAGATTTTGCGAGCAATTTAATTTTTTCGAGCATTTAGTACAAAAAATATGCATTGTGATTCAGTATAATAAATAGTATCTTCTTTCTATCTTTAATATTATTACTTCTTAGAAGTATTTCATTAGGGTAGAATATAATGCATGGCATTGATATAAAAACATTTAATACATGAAGATTATATTATCATTCGATTTGTTCATGGGAATTATATAAAAATATGATATTAATGTTGATTGGATGTTTATAAATTTATAGAACTTAACATGCTTTTTGATATACTTATAATGCTATAAATTTTTTTTCCTGCTCAATCACTAAATTCTAGTGTGAAACTAATTAAACAGTCTATATTAAAACTAATTTCATAATTCAATTAATAAGTATCATATTTAGTCTCTCAAAAATGTTGTTGTTCCTACTGATTGTAAAAAAGGAAAGATATGATATCTCTCCCGCAAATTTTTCCAGACTTTCAAAGGACTAACAAATAGTTCTGTTATCATTATACTTAATAATCGATAATATCAAAGTTTCTTGCACTGATACTATAATTTCAAATGTATGTATTCTTTTCTTTAGACACTGATTTCATCTGATAGATTCATGACTTATTGTATCAGTTTTAATCAAAATAGAAAAGTACAAATTTTTATGGCTATAATAAAATGTAAGTTGATGTAAATAAAGATTTAAATTTTTGTAAGGTTTAACTGAAATAATCATGTTTTCTTTAACTACATAAGTTTCTTAAAACTTCAGAAATATTGTAATTAATTCTTATCTCTCACACTAACGTCATGTATTTTATTATTGAAAAGTATTGCTGTAACATATAATTTAATCAGAAGTAGCTATCAATAATTTTAAGTGCTTTTTTCTGTTCATTAGGAAAAAATATAACACTTTCCTTTTAATTGAGTGGTCAATGCATCATAAAATTTAAACTATTATTCTTCCTGAATTTGGTGTGGCCTTGTGGCTCAGACTTAAATTTGTAATTTGTTCTCATTAAGTTTTTATATTCTTGTGTACTTACTATTTGGTAAATCCTTGAATGAGAGGTTTATTACTTATATACACATATTTATGTATATATATACATCCGTATATTAGTATTAGAAATTCTATGTTCCTGGTAAACCATGAAAGAAACTATAGACCTCCGACAGTGTTTGAGGTTTTATTGTGTCGAAAAATATATATTTTTTGTTACCAGTCTGAAAGATCCAAGTATCCAGTATCCTGTTCAGATTAATACACTGAAATTGAGGTATTAAATTGTCGGATATCTAGTAAGCATACATGTGATGCATTTTCCAATAAATTCAATTATAATAGTTGTACAAGTGATAACGAATAATACTAGTGAGTTGCATAAACCTTTTTTTTCTAAAATTGGGATATTTTTGTGCCATATGAAACACATTTTATGATGCCTAAATAAATGATTATATTATGACAATTGTGAGTTTTGTTTACAACTTATTATTATTATTCTTATTATTTGTACTTATTTTTTAATATAGAGTAAACGATACTTTTACTTTTAATTGATGTGTTTATTGTTATATACAAAATAACTAATTAGACTTCTAAAATATATTAATAAATAAACTTATTAAAATATTGTTTTCGTAACATCATCATATACATTTACTACAATATACGAGGAAATTTAAAGAGAATATGTTTAACAGATTAGACATCAAGACAATATTGGTAATGATCGATTTGTCTCTAATTCTCATAAATTTATGTCTCTAAACTACTTTTAATTTTTCATATATTTAGATTTTTGTTTAACTAGGAAGTTTTTTTATAAACAAAATTATTTAAAATTGCATTTAATAATATATATATATATATATATATATATATATCACATATTAATTTTTTATTTATCTAACATGGTTTGAACTTAAATACAATTGATATAATAATATATAATATGAAAAAATTAAACTGTAGTATAAAATTGCATTAATATTTATAAAGCTTACATTAAAAATTATGAATAAATTATAAAAACAGATTTCTAATATAAATAATTTACTGAAGAAAATCAGTATTAAAACATAATTTTTACAAAAATTTATGTAAAAATTGTAATTTGTAAAATTATATTTCATAGCTGGTTGTTAATACATTTATATTTTTATGTATTAAACAATATATAATTATTTTAACTCGATACAATGGAAACGCAAATACTCATTTAAAAACAAAATAGTAAAACATATTTATAAACTAATTTTCAAACAAATTCTTATATTTTCTCTGTATTATTTTATTTATTAAAATTTATTTGATGTTAATAAGCACCGTATATATTAAATTTTTTTAAAATTTAAATTATAATTATATAATATTTAATGTAATATGATCTTGATATTTTAAAGTAATATATTAAATAAATAAGAAATTGATAAATTATCTAATTCAGTTAAAAACATTATTTTTATTTAATATTACCTAATAATTATTTATCTGAACAATTTACTTTTTAGAATAATTTAAAACCATAGTCATTCAAAATCTTTTGAATTTTTACGAAAAGGTACTACAAGATAATCTTTTCTGCATAGAAACAGAAAACATTTTTTTAACAATATCAAAATTGGATATCAAACATCACGCAATCATTCCACTATTTTTTTTAATGAGAATAACGAACCATATCTAATAATCTCTCTCTTAGTTACCCAAAGTTCATTTAATTAAGATTCTGGATCATCCAATGATTTGTTGAGTACCGTCGATTCAAACTTGTCGTTGAACATCTCTAGTAGTTATTCAAATATCAACTCTTACGGTATTTCTTTCATTCTGATCAGATAAATTACTCAAGAGAAAATATATAGACCTTTCAGTGGTTGTGAAGAAATAAGGCCACAAGTTAATGAAGATTACCTAAGAAATGTTCAAAATATAGTAGACAAAAAAGGTTGTTTGACTTTCAATCAGCTCAGTAACAGGTTATACGAGAATTCTTAAATTAACAATATAAATATTTTTCATCGTATAATCCACCATTTTTAATAATGATATCTATACAGATTTTAAACTGAATTTTTGAACTTTATGATTATTTATGATACTTCAGAAAAAATAACAATTATGTATAAACATGAATAATTTTTAATAATTTTAACTAATGTTTATAAAATATTATACCGTTTTAAATTAACTTTAATTTTCAATAAATTAATTTTAAAAATAAAGATTATATAAAAATTTAATAGAATATTATTTATTTGCAATTTCGAATAAAAAAAAAATTGTTAGAATATATTATCTTGCATATTTGGTATATTATACCTTTTAAAATGTTATTTAGTACAAATTAACTTTTATAAAACACAATAAATTCTTATTAAAATCTTATTATTTAAAAATAAGCAAATTCAATTTATAATATTCTAATTGAATAAATCAATTAAAATAAAATATATTTAAATTAAAAGTATAAATAGTCTTACTTATTAAAAGATAAACTGAATTACATTCATATCTATTCATATAGGTTACTAGATCAAGTAATAGAGCACTTTTTATGTTGTTAATGAAAAACGGTTTGCTATATATATATATGAAAATATAATTATTAATATAATAATATAATATCCAAATATAATAACTATATATATATAAATTGTAAAAAAATGAGTAAATTCATATTTTTTAAATTGTTACTAAAATATTCAAGGACTTTTATTAATTAACAATTTTAACGAGAACGTGTTTTTTTTTTATTTTTTTTTTGTTAGAAAATAGAGTTGTAATTGAAACACTATTGTATAAATTGAAGAATTTTAGCTTCTTATATTTTGTAAAATTGTTTCGATGATCTAAACAAATGTGGACAAAGATCATCAAAAACTGATGAGAGCTCAAAGTAAATGAGAAGTAGGAAGAATAAGATCTTAGGGATTGGAATATATAGTAATAGAAGTGAAATATGCGCAAACTGATTCCTTATATCTTGTTCTCCCGACTCCTTGTCGAATATAAAGAAAATTTGGAAGAAAGACGATATTTATATTTATACAGTTACAAGATAAATTTTTTGAGAGTTCGGAGCTAATGATTCATTATGAAATAGAGAGAATAATTAATAATGACTAATGAATACACCCTGGTACAATTTTTTCTCTTCGATTGCTGAAGAATACTTCATGAATTCTAACATCCACTTGATCTTCGAGAAAAATTTTTCTTGATTTCCTGGGATAAACAATTATCCTATCCTATACGTAAAAATTAGTACAAACTACATATTCACAATTGTACCTCTTGGGCATGCATAATCCAGATTGGAGCCGAGTAGACGTGTCAATTTCGACTCGTACGGAGTTATAATTTTGTTATAATTCCATGTAGATGCCCTCCAGGTGATTTTACGAGAGCGAAAACAACTACCACTCCACTAGGCTCATCGATATGGCTAATCAGATTTTTCCGGTACTCCGGTTGTCCTCGGAGTCCATGTCGAAACGACACGGCTCTAAATTCCGATCTCGAGGATTGATTGTTGTAACCTCCACCGATTTATAATTTCGTGTTTGATATACTAAGACTTCTAATTATCGATATAGTGAAATAAAATAATGTATAATAGTTAAGATACGTAATAAAATATACAATATTATCTAATGCTCTTCTGCATCACAGTACATCGGATCTACTAATGCAGAAGTTACGATCTTGTATCCTATATAAATTGGAAAAATTTATTTTAAGCTTTATTCTCATTACTATTCTCATTACTACGTTGTTTTATACTTATTACTATTGTTTTCTTATATTCATATTATTATTATATACTTAATTTGTTATGACTTTACTTCCACTATCTCTTAAAAAAAAAACGCACTATCTTATAAATATTTGTTATTTTTTTTATTTTTATATATATATTCGATCTAAAATCATAACAAAATTAAAATATATTATATTAAAAATCCAAAATGCAAGGAAAATATATATTTCTATGATAAAATCAATAAGTTTCTGAAAATTGCAAGCTTCATATTGATATTAAATAACAATATCGATATTGTATAATAGCAGTAACTATATTCAATACAATTTAAAGAAAAAACTTGATTATAAACTGTATTAGCTTTTGAAATCTGTATTAAAAATGCCTAAAAGTCTTTAAGCTGCATTGAAAAAAATTTTTAAGCCTTACTATTATACTATTATTTTCAAAGTTACATTTCCTGTATTGAATTACACTTGAATATTGTTTCTGCCATTCATATCTCATTTATAAACCCAGTAATGCTTAAATCAACGATTCAAGTACTTTGTACGAGTACTATACGTGATGATAAATTCAAATGTATTAAGTGTATTCGATTAAATTGTATAAAGAATGTTTGATTGATTTATTCAAATTTATTTTTCAAATATTAATTTGTACGAGCAATTTTATTAGTAGTTTTTTGTTTTGTTTTTTAATTATAAACCATAATATATACATCTTAAATTTATTTTATCAAAATATAATTTCGACAATGAGAACATTTAAAAAGAATCTTATTTATTATATAAATAAAATGCTTAATTTTAATATCATTTATTCTTATATTTTGTAAGATTGATAAATATAATAATTTTTTTTTTATTTGATAGATCATAAAAAATATCCTACGAAATAGCTGAATAATTCACGCCCAAAAAATCAAAAACTCATTATTCTATTTTATTTTTTATTGTATTTATCATTTGTATTTCTATCGTTGTTTGCATTTGATTGTAAAATAAGAAGTTTGGTGAACTATTTTATTGGCATGGATAAAACTTTCGAGGCAGACAATAAGTGAACGTAGCCATCTTTAGTTTTTTTCTTTCTCTACCATTCTTTTCCTTTTTTGTATCCATACAAGTAGTCTCTCTCTCTATGGAACTGCCTCTTAACTGCTCCGCCTATATGTTCTTCCCCTACGTCTTTTCAAAGACATAGCCACAGTAGCTTTTTCAATCTTTAAAGTCCTTACATAGTTCCACAATACACCTGGCTTCATTTGTTCTTTTTTCCCCATTTTTATAATAGTATATATCATATTTTAATACAATTTTTAATACGTTCTATTCTGTTTCTAAGCTTACTTATTTTTATGATAAAGTATTTTTTTTATCATCTTTATGGAACTGAAATTTGTATCGCTCATATGCTTCTTTTTTATTGTCCAAAAATACTATCTGGTATAAACTAAATTATAATCTATTTTTTTATATAATATTTAAACAAATTAATAAAAAATAAATATTATTATAATCTTCTCTCTCTCTCTCTCTCTCTCTCTCTCTCTCTCTCTCTCTACGTATATACATTTTTTAGTCATAGATTAGTTAAACGAATTTAAGTGAAATAAATAGATTGAGTTAAATCGATTTTTTTTTTAAACTTAAGTATTAAGTTGAGTCCATTTGAGAAATACAAAAACTAATGTTATAACTATTATATAATTTGTTAGTTTGTAAAATACTATCTTTTCTTATTTTTTTATAATAGTAGAGAATAAAATTTAACCTTTTCAGCTAAAATATAATGTAAAAATAAACGGAGAATCTAGATTATGCAATTATTTATTCAATTACTTATATTTTATAAATATTAAATATTTACTAGTTACATAAAAATTTTAAAATAAGAAAAAAAAATTAAATTGATGGTCTAAATAAGACAAAATAATAAAAATGAATTAAAAGTTATTCATTGTTCGTACCAGCGATATAACCAAACCAGAATCAGTACAAACTTATTTCCTTTTTTTTTTGCTAACCCAATGTATCTTTGCTTCTTCCTTTTCTGTCCATTTCTAAATACATATACACACACATATTTGGTTATGTATAGAGAAGTTTACTATCAGTCTTAACGAAAGAAAAAGAAACAGAGAAGTATCTTTTTTTCTCATTTTTATTAATTAACCAAAATCAGATCGACTAGCCGCCTTATCTACTTTTTTAACTTTTTTTCAGTGAAAGAGAATGGTGTCTAAAAGATAAATAAAATTAAGAAAAAGTAAAGGAACAGAGAAAATACAGAAAATTCTTTATTCAATATTGGTAATTTGTTTTACATTTTTCGCTTTCTAATATTTTTTAAATATTTTTATATTATTATTTAACATGAAAAAGTCATAATAATACATTTAAAAAATACTAAAAATAAAATTCATATTGCAAAACAAATAGAAATTTCTGAATCTTATTTTCTATATACTTCTATATACATTTTCATTAGATTAATATTTAAAAATTCTTATAATCAAAACATGAAAAAAGAAAATATTTTCAGTATTTATGTATAAATTGATGTTTCAAAAAAACTTCGATTATTTAAAAAAAAAAAATACAAATAAATTTTTTTATTCAATAGGTACTATCATTTTTTATTTAAAAAGTATTGGTTAGTTTAAAAAGTTCTTGCAACTGACATTTATCAGATTTGGTAAAAATAACTTACAATTTAATATTTATAACAAAATAAAAAAAAAATAAAAAATAATTTTTTACTCATTAAAAATAAGAGCCAGCAATTTTGGAATAATAAAAATTATAATCAAATTACTATTTATCATATTTTTGTTATTTTATTTTATACTTTTGATTAATAATATTTTTAAATATATTCTTATATACATGTTTATTTTTTATAAAGAATATTTAATACGATCATATCAAGCTGAACATAATTGTATTATTTATAAAATTTAAATACAAGTTTTATAATTTTTAAATTATTTTCTACGATTTATAGAAATTGTTATTTGTTTTACAAGTGTTTTTAAAGTATAAATCTATTATTTATACAGTATATGTTAATATATTAAAACAATGAAAATTTATATAAGTATTTTTTTGAAAAAAATCAGCTATACTAAAAGTGAAAAAAAAATTTTCAGTTAAGCAATAAATCTACTCAAATTTAAGAATAACGAGATGCATAGTGAAAATAGTGTCAACAATGATGTTTATATTTATGATAACAATGAATTATCGGTAAAAAGTCTTTTAAAAATACTAATATTAATTGTATAATAAACTGGAGCTATAGGTGAAGAAAAATCATGTAATGCGGGTAAATTTTTTTAAATAAAACTCAGAATGCTTATCTTAGCCAAACAAGAGAAGGTTGCAAGTTCATGAATAAGATAAGTATCGAACTGACTAGAACGAGAATAATAGTGTATTCATTTTTTTGGACGTGTGCCAAAAGGTTCTTATGAGTGGAAGTAGTATAAACATACATTATTTTTCTTGTCTCAAACATTATTTGATCTGATTCAAAATTCATAGTTAATTCAATCATCTTAAAATGAATTTGTACTAAGTTATTTTCAAATATAAATTTTATAATATGTTACTATTTTTTATTACTATCGTATAATTCTTGGCTTTTAGAATTAACAGGGAAAAATAACTTTTTCTTCTACCTAAATTTCTACGTGGAGAAGAATTTTAGTCCATATCAATCATAAATTACTTGATATTAAAATCATTATCAAATGATCATGTTTAAATATACAAATTTTTTTTTTTGTCTAATTGATTTGATTCACATCTAACTGAATCATCAAGTTAATTATTTGAAGTGCTTTTATGTAGTCCATTGCTCTGAGAATTTTCCATCTAGACTTATTATATATCCTATTATATATCCTAATCATTCCATTTTTCCACGCTAATAGATTCAAAATTTTTTGTTCATTTTTTGAAGAATAAATTTTTTTTATATTTTTTCTATAAAATATTTAATCTAAAATTGTATTTTAAATATAATTAAAAAATATTTTGCTTTCTCTCTTGTATATATTTTATGTTAAAATTTTAATAATTAATAATTACTGTTTTTGCTATAATTAATAATAAGATATTTTCGATACCTTATTTTTATAATTATATTTTTTAATCCTATTGTTTTGATACTATGTTATTTAGATAATTAAATAAAATCAAATACGTTTGCATACAAACATGCTATTCATCCGAATAGGTTATTTTATCTTTACAATTTAATAAATTTACATTTGTACATAAATTTTATAAAAACAATTAAATAATCAACCATATTTAAATTAAATATTATACAATACGAAGTAAATTATATAAAGTATATAAATAGAAATAATATAAAAATAATATATAAAATGATTTATAGAATAAAAATACAAATTGTAATAAAATATTAAGAATAAATTATAAAAATTGTTAATTATTCTCTATAGATAAAGAAAATTATTCTATTACTTTTATATTATAATAATTATTTTAATATGCATTGTAGTTATATCATAGGTAGATGATGCTTTAAATATTTAGTAAATAAATAATTAAATATTTTTTTTCGAATATATTTTATTATTGTATAATATTTATTATACATTTAAAAATACAGTGGTATATTCTAATGTGTATAGAAGTCTACATATTACTAAAATTTTCTAAAGTACATAATGAGAATTATTAGCAAGCTTTATATAATATGTACTTAAAATTTAGTACCTAGTTTCTAATTTGAAAATAATATTAATTGTTTTGATGCAAATAATTATTTCCAAAATAAATCACAACTGACAATAAAAATATTTTTCACTTACTAATATTGATTTCGAAATGTCTCAAGATATTGTTTGTGTGATAAAAAATGAATCATATTAAAAAATGTTTTATTGATACAGCTATAGATATTTAAGTTTTCAATGTTTTAAATTTTATTGATTTATTGAATACAAAATTTTATATCCACACGTGTTTATGTTTGTGCATATATACACAAACGATTGTGGAATATTTTATACCAATTTTATTCCCCTGTTTTTCATATAAGCTAAACTCCAATTCTTACATTGTCCGCATTTGCTTTGTATATTTTGGCATACACATGTATAATATTTTACTGTTATGTTAATTCTTATTACAATTTTATTTAATCTTTTCCGTTTCTTTTTAATTTTATTTTTTTTCTAAATTTTCTTTACTATAATCTTCTCGTTATTTACCTTCTCGCCATATGTTTTAGTTACAAGATACTCACAAGCGTCTAACAAGACGCTGAAACTGCATATAGATTGAAAATTAACTTATACGAGCGCCGACAAAATATACGGCCCACTTTCTTGATTTTACATATTCTTTCTCTCGCTCTCTTTCTCCTCTTTTTCTTTCATATCTTAGCTCTATACATCTCTTTTCATTTTTTTTCTCTGATGAAACATATTGAAAAATTGTATTCATTTTATTTGACTCACATGGATTACGAGCAACCAATAAAGAGAAAAAATTGAAAAATAAAGAAAATAAGAAAACAAAATGAGAAAAAAAGATCTACGCACATGGTTTTCATTTTCTTCATTAGTACATTATAATGTAATATCTTTAAGTATTCAATTTGATACTTTTACTCTAACTTATCATCTACCTTATCCTTTTTCTACCTTCATAATCCGTACTCTTTCTACCCCCTCAATGGTTTTTTTATTCTTTCCTTTCATTCATTTCTTGTTGTTTATAAATTTTTCATTTAGTATATGTGCGTCACTGCAGGTATAGAAAACTAATTAGTACATAAATAAACCAAGTAAACAAATATTTATAGGCGTATGTGTTTGTCCATATAGTCACTAATTATATGTGAAATTCATTAATGTATATAATGCAATTAATAAAGTACTGAAAAACTATTATATAGGCAAAAAAAAAAGATTTATGAAAATATATGTGTAATGTACTTTTTGTTAATATATTTTTTATATCCTAAATAATTCCTTTTTTTTTTTTATTCTATATTAATATCATAATATTAATGTTAATAATTTTCTTTTTTTTCCAGTAACGATTTAATTATTTGTATAATAATTTCAAAAATAAAGGTATGAGATTTAATTCGGTATACAAGATGCATAAAATATATTATATAAATAAAAAACGATTTTTGTGTTTTTAATACTTAATGCGTATATTTAAATATTTATGTATGAAATAATTGTGTCTTATAAAAAATAAAAATAAAATTACGAAATGTTTTAATCAAATGTATTCAACATATTCAATAATTTAACAAGAAAAAAATAATAAGTGATAATTTCAATAATAAATAATAAATATTGCAATAATCATAATTATATTATATTTAAGCATATTCGTAACACTTATCCGTAGTACTTCATATTTTGTAAATATTGTAATTTTCATATTATATTCATATTTTTATTTTTAGTTTATATATATATATATATATCTTCACTTATATCACTTAATTAATTTAATTGGTATAAAATTTAATGAACAGATGTATACGAACACTTTTTTCATTCTACAACACAATCTGACCAGGATTATCACTAGCTATATTAGTATAAGTGTGCACAAAGTGTTTACCCCTTTGGATACTTTTTTATCACAATTTACTATAAATATAGATATTACATTTTCTTTAATCATTATTTTAGAGTCCTCAAATTAGTTACGTTTTTTTAAATTCTTTTTACGTGTTAAGATATTTTTCGTTTTTGACAGCAAAGATTACCATGAATATCCGTTTTTGTTTTTGAATTATTCTCACTGTAGAGAATTACAAAGCATTAGTTTAGTAACTTCTTGATTTATCTTTATCAATCTGTATGATCATAATTCGTATACTGAGCCATAAAGTGCTCAAATAAATAAATCATTGTGCATATACCAATCAGTATGCACATGTGCGAGAATTAATAATTATGCAACGTAAATAATAATACGCACTTATAAAAATTTTTATTAATGAATAAATAATCAAAATATTTCAGTCATATTCGATCAAAATAAAAAATATTCAAAATGAATCAATTAAATTAATAAATTACAGCTTAATTAAAATATAGATATGTACAAATTAATACTTACTTTAAATTCATGTAAAATACTACAGATTTAATTAACTTATAGATTTTATTACATATTCTTTGTATTTTATTTAAAATATACAAAAAGAGTTAATTTTTAAAAAAATGTTACTTTAATATATGAATTTATTTAAATTTATTATGTATTATCTAAACGATCACGTATTTATATTATTTGTATTATTTTTAAAATAATTTCCATACTTATATTATAAAGTAAGAAATTTATATTGCTTTAGGTAATAATAACATTTGACAAGTAAAATTTAATTTATTTTCTTTAGTACATTTTTTTATATACAACTAGCTAACACTGATAAAATATATTAAATAAGTCTATTTCGATGAAATGAATATATTGTATACATATTTATACATGTTTGTAAGATTCTGGCTTTTATATTGACTATATATATGATTTTTTACATTTATTGTAGCGCTACTAGAAGTAATTATATCAAGCACGTACATTGACGATGTTTTTATACATTATTATTTTTAACGTTGGCACATTACTAATAATTTTAGGTTGATTACAAAACGTTTCTACTTTACGACAATTACTGGCATTAATTTTTACGAAATTATTATTTAATTTCTTCATGAAAATCTTGTTGGAAAAACAAAGGTATAATGCATAAACATAATTAGAATATTCATTTTACATAATAATTGATAAATCCAGTTAAATAAATGCACAATTAATCTTTAATTGTTAAAAAAAATTTTTAATCGAAATACCTATTTTATAATTCAACAATTAATATTGAAATAAATCATGAATATTATTATTATACACAAATAAATTATATTTTGTATGTATACTAAACTCTTTCCTCAAGATTTTTAATTTTTTTATTTATTTATTTTAGTTTTATCAAAATAATTATTTCGACAGAAAATTTCTTATCTGTTTTATTTATAATTTAAATATTGCATTAATGCATTATAATAAATTGACTTAACTTTTTTATAATTTTTTTTTAAGCATAAAAATTAATATTCTTTCATAACAATTAATATGTTGTAAGTTATTTTACTGAAGGTATACAAGTGTAATAAAATGATTCCAATGCCTTAAAATATCAAATAATACTGTTATTGGTATTAATGAAAGATTTTTATTTTTTTAGTTACAAAAAAATAATATTTATACGAAAAAAATAAATCTTGCATCTTTTTATCAGTCTTTACTCTACTTTTCATTAATGTGCTGTTAATCATGAACAATTTTTAGATTAAAAAGGTACCTTTACAAAGAAGATATTCTGATATGAGTATAATTTTATAAATTTTCTTCCTTATAGAATTTAATCCCTTAGCTAATTTCTTATTAAAGAACAATATGTATATATATGTATATGTATATTATGAAAATATAAATATTTTATTTAAATAAAAGAATTTATCAAAAATGCAATATATTTTCATTCTTTTTTTACAAAAGATTTCATTAACTTTTTACAAATTTGCTCGATATTAAAATTAATGTACAAAAACTATTAAATAAATTATAATATTTGTACCCATGACTAATACTAATTTATCCAACAAGTTCATTGTATTTTCGCTCGATAAATTATAAACTAGATTAGTATAAATCGGAAAAAGAGACCTGGGAAGAGTGAACATGATGAAGAGCATGGAATTCGTCCATTGAAGTAGAGGGCATGCTGTTGCTATCACCAAGAAGATTAGTGCTACTAGTGCCAAGACAATTTGGCGATTCGCCCCCTATATTGGAGGTGACCGATGTGCCAGCACAGCTACTGACGTTACTACTACCTCCGGTACTGTTATTACCAGTTTCTTGGCGCATTACATTGCGACGCCACTTTGCCCGGGCATTTTGAAACCACACCTAAATAGAGAAAACCATTCAAATGCCATTAATTCTTTTATCTTTATTTAAAAAAAAAAAAAAAAAAAAAAAACATACATTGCTTTCACGGAATTTAAGTCGTTTTAAAGAAAATTATTGTCTTTTCAGATTCAAGAGGATTAATGATTATTGACCGTGTGTTAGAGCAAATGTGGCCCTTGTCAAACTTGATAATTATAGTTCGTGCACTCCTCTTCTTCAAACTATACAATTTATAACTTATTTTTAATACAATAAACACTTTTCAACGTATTTGATATTTGAAACTGTGTAGCACTAATCGTGGACATTTTTGTAATTCTCTTTTTATTTTTGGAATTAAAATATGTCAAAAAATAAAAGCACATTGAGACACTGCTCGCTAAAAGCTAAAGATTAAATTATATGTGTTGTATATTGTGTTGGTAATGATAGGTTGTAATGAAGAAAAAGAAAAAAAAACAACTATCAAGCTAGTAATACCAAACAATAAAAAATGTAACTATGAGCTTTAGAACAATGCTTAGATGCTGCTTAGCAAAATTTATAAAATATTCTTATTTAAATTAAATTTTTAGTGAATCATTCATTCTGTAATTGATATGCGATTTTATACCCTAAAAAACACAATTCCTCTTAAAATGGGATCTTATTATAATCAAAAAGATGGGAAAAATTTGTATTTTTACCTCTAAAGTAAAAGTTATTTTAAATAGTTACATTCATAAAAATATCTTTTTAATGAAATTTTAAAATTGATTTTTAATGTATATCAATAAATAAAAGAAATAAAGAAAGAAATATAAACTCAAACAATATATATTTCATAACAACACTTCAGTAATATATGACAGTTTTGAAAAAGTGAAAAAAGTTAATCCAGTTGTATTTAAAAAAAATTGAAAAAATTATAGGTATATGATTATTTTATTTAAGGAAGATTATTTTGAAAAAGATAATATTCATATTGATGAATGAAAGAATGAATAAAAACTCTCATTAGATTTTTAATACACTCCTTATACACAATACTTAGAATATATAATAAATTTACAGAAGATAAATTTTATTTATATTCTTTATATTACATAAATATTTAAAAATATTTATAAATATTTAAAATAAAAAATATTTACGATTTATTATTCTGAAAAAAAAGTTTGACTTAAATTTGTTTAAAAACTAAACTATATTTCTATCAGATAAGTCTCATGTATTTAATTTTTTCCAGTATTTTTTTTATGAACCATGTATTGAAAAATAGGAAAGCAGCTAAAAACTATAAAATTCTGATAATTTTATGAATACTTATATGATTCTTATTACTAAGTGTTTTGCATTTTTTTAATTAAATTTATTAATGTATCAATAAATATATGTTAATATGTATTTGTGCGTGTAGAAGAGACTGCAGAAAAATAATAACAAGGAAATTCCTACCTGTGCAATACGTCAACTTGTTTTATTCATGAAAGACTTCATGAAACTCTTATAACAAGAACATAAGTTAGTTTAAGCACCATTCAAATTTAATTTTTTAATTTAGGCAAATATTGGTTTTTATTTAATACATTTATTATTAATATATTTAATATAAAAAAATTGTATTTATAGATTAAATAATATTCTCACCTGCAACACCCTTTTAGATAAACCAGTCTTTTGAGCAAGTTGTTTAAGATCCTTTGCATCGGGATTTTGATTAATCGCAAAATAACTTTTCATTGTACGCAGTTGATGATGCTTGAAACTTGTACGCATGCGCTTTGTTCGTTGATTTTGATGTATAATACTACTTGGAGAATCCATAGAACCATCATATCCAGCTAAAGATTCCATTGATGAGGAAAGTTCTGGATGTAACATTTCTAAAATATAATATCTCATCAAGTATCTTAATAATCAACATAACAAATACAATATTATATAAACCAGATATATTATTTTTTTGTGAATGAAGGAAAATAAATATTTATATCATATACAATTATTTATGAGGCATGTGAGGATCGTTCGATGAATAATTTGTTTCAAACATATTTATGTAATGATTTTAAAACTTAATGGCTTAGTATGAAAACTCTAAAATTACGGGTATTTGCTAGATAATCATATGAACTCAAATGTTTTTGTGAAAGTAAAAATTGAATAAAATTAGATTTAGTAGTGACTATTTTGTTACTGGATTACCGTCAAGAATCCAAGTTTTGTCCTTTCATATAGTATACATTAAAAATTGAATAAATCTTTCTTAAATCTATGCAAAAAATCAGCTCATATTTCCATATAATTTTTTTTTTTTTGTTATAGTGTAAACAAAAGAGTCACTCATCTTGCTCTAGTTTTTTTTATGTGCACTTTAGTATGTAAAATAAAGAATACCATGTCCATGGAGATTCTGAAGCTTCTACACGTATTACTTCACACATTTTTCCTTGTCCGTTGCCTAAAATAATATTATGCATTTTGTCAATGTTTTCTGGATTCACGTACGATTTTAGTGCATTAGATGTGATACGTGTTCGATAGATTTTTTGCCACACTTGGCTTGATTTAGCAAAAATTTTATAGCTTATTAAGAAGAACATAATGCGCACGATTTAAGTACAATTCTTTCAAACAAATTAAATCCCATAAAGAATTACGATTTTATTCATTTTACACAATCAAGAAAATACTTATTTTGACATAAGCTATTTTTGAATCCATTTGCCTTATAATTGTATATTCATTAGGAATATTCTCATACATTTCAATTTTTAATTATATTTTCTTGCATATATATATATATATATATACATATACAATTTTTAAATTATATTTAAAATTATATTAAAAAGAAATATATTATAAGCTCAATATTAAAATAAAATAAGTACATTCTTTAAATGCTTAATAATTATAAATTTTCTAAAAATGAAAATCGAATATTTTTATGCTATATAAAAGATACATTAAAAATTAATTTTTATAATACAATTCGAAATAACCAAGAAAAGTTTACAATAAAGTAACAAGCAAAGTTATTCTTGTTATTAGACAAACATGAAATTAAACTGGATTATTTGCACACTCAAATACAACAATGCACAATCCTCAATATTTGACAAATATTCAATAGTGAATAACCATTCATTCAAAACATCTGTTTCATACCATTCATTGTTTGTTTTTATTTTTACTCGTACATAGATTTATTTAAAACTATTTGCAATTAAAAATTCAAATAATAATACAAGGAATATTTTTGTCATTGATTAAATATATATGCCATTTATATTAAAGTGAGTATAAAAATGAATATTTTATGAAATATTATATAAAAAATAATGCATGAAAAATATGACATCTTTTTATTTTAGTATTTTATATATTCACTTTTATAGAATCAAAGATTAAATTAAAATTTCTAAATTATTAGAAAAGATATTGAAAATTTTTTAAAAATATATTTTAAGCATTTTACAATTTTAAAAACAATTTTAGGTACTACTTTGGACTCATTGATGTATGATAAGATTGTTAATTACGTTTATTTTATACGATAGCTATATTAATTATAATATAAACTATGTTGAGTGAAATAAGATTTTAACTTACGATTAGTTTTACCAATATAAGTAAATAATATTTTGTGAATTCTGTTTATTAATATAATAATTTTTATAATTTTACAATCAATTTATTTTATTATTAATAAGCGATGTAGAGTTGTATCCAATATTTCTTAAAATTACTGCTGAATTTTAAACACAAATTATCGAAAATTGATACTGATATATGAATAAACCATATGTTAATAAGCGTTAATATGTTAATGATTGATATGTTAAAAAATATGAAAATTACTTTAAAATTAATTCTTTCTAATCTGTAATTAAAACAATTATTAAAAAAATTTGTACTATTAATAATAAAAATTGAATATGAATAATTATAATAATAATATCAATATAATTAATATAAACAATTTTGATTTTCCTATTTATTTGATTAAGCTAATGATTAAGCTTCATTATTTAAGCATAAAAAGTGTTCTGTTTTTAAGACGACAATTTTATGACATGAAGAAATAATTCATTTTCTTCCTTTCGTCAGTTTTACATTTTTATGTTAACTATTAAAATTTTCAATAATTCTTTTATATATCTGAAAAATTATCTAGTTAATATCTACAAGCAAGGAAAATAGTTCAATTTTGACTAATTATTATTTCTTTTAAGTATTTAATATTAAAGATTGTTATTCGTATTTTAATATTACAGATAATTACAGATGTCTGAAAAAATCAGGAAAACACTATTTGTGCAAAATAAAATTTTTCATGGAACATTTTACATTTGTAGTATTTACGTAAATATATAATAATACTTGCACAGCTTATTTTTATTCCAGAAATGAAAATAATAGAAATAAGTAATTAATAATAAGAGTAAAAATAATAAAAGAAATTAGAGATAAATAATGTGATCGTAAATGAGGTTAGCAGGGAGATACATCAATGAATATCGGTAGTAAAATACATCGATTGGTCCATTCTGTGAAAAAAAGAAGGCCAGTAAGAACCAATGCTTGCTCTTCGCGATTGGAATGGATACTTTTCTCCTTGTCCTTTGTTTTTTAATTTTTTTTTTCTTTAATCTTTTCAGAACCTCTCTATCTCTCTCTTACACTCTCTCTCTCTCTCTCTCTCTCTCTCTCTGTCACCTACTCTCTCTTTCTGTCCCTTTCTGTCCCTTTCTCTCTCTCTCCTCTCTCTCCTCTCTCTCACCCTCTGTCTCGCTATCTTAGTTTGAACTTATTTGCTGATCTACTATGTAGCGTTGTTTGACTTATTCCATTTTATTTTTCTTTTTTTTTTTTTTTTTTTTTTTTTTATTTTATTTTATTTCAAATAGAATTTAAAATATTTTTTATCAATCTATTTCTAGAAAAAATTATTAATAAATGAAGAGTTAATGTTAAGAAACAATAATTTTTTAACCATGATAATTTAATACAATAATAATTTAATTTTTAAATAATATTTAGATAATATTTTAATATTTACTATTATTCAGTAAACAGTGTTTTTAAATATAGAACAATATTTCAAACTTGATTTTCTATGAGTATCTACGTGTATATTATGTTATCCATAAACTACCTTGTCACGATAAAATACCAAGAATATAATAATAAACTATTTTTGTAAATTTGATTCATTTTTGTTTAAGAATAATATAAAATAATCCTAGTCAATTGCAATTACTTTGTAAAAAAAAATACAGATATCTTTTTATATAAAAATAACGTTGATTAAAGTTTTATTAAATCAAATCCTTTATCATAGAAATGTTGATTATTTTAGAGAACAAAAACCTATCGTATTTTTTTATAATATATAAAATATATTTTATATATAATATTTGAAAGTCATTACATCGACCAATAAATTATAAATTAACAGCTTATAGAGGAATATTTATAATTTAAAAATTGACTGTTATTTTAAGAACTTATTAAAATGTTATAATATTTTCCAATTAAATATTATCAAAAAAAATAAAAATAAAAAATCAAAGATAAATAAATAAATAGCTTTTAAGATTATAAAATTTAGTAAATTTGAACTTAAAACTTATTATTAAACTTAAAATTTATTGCATCGAACTTTTTGAACAGTATTGACGTATGAATTAAATGTTATTAATTTTAAAGAGAGCAAAACAGCATTCATTTTCGTATTTCTTCAGCATTAGATACTTATTTATTGATATATTATATGCATATGAGGTGTTGTTTTTGCATTTGAATGTTTATAGGTACTTATTTATTATTTCTCTTTGCCTTTAGTCTCTTATATTTTATATTTAAAAAGATGTACTTTTCTCACTATTTTACTGTTATATATGTCCCCAATTATGTTAAATGAATAGAAGACATTTTAGAAATATTAATTGTTTTGCAAACAGATTAAAGTTTTCGACATTTTTTTTAGAACTTCAAGTTCATTACCGCATTGTGTGCGGTTGACTTGGTGGGTGCAGGCAAGTCATTAGACAAGCCAGTACCCAAAACAGTATACAACTCAAAAGACTTTCATTTTCCACACACTACTCACACATATATATATATAAATAGGCATATAGGGAAATGGAACTAAAGTCAAAAATGAAAAACCTTGAAAGCTATAGTAATTTGAAAATGTACGAAATCAAAGTTCAACGTGTGTTGTCTACCTCACAACAAAGAAAACTTTTTTTTAACTTTTGACAAAATTGAAACCCAAACCCTCAATACTAAATTTATTATGTGTTAGCATTACGAGCATATAGATATATGATTTTAAAACAATATCAATATCACTGAGGATTCTTCCAACATAATTATTTATTTTTTTTTCTCTTTATTTATTGTGAATGTTTATCTATATTTTATAATTAAAAAAATGAAATTCTTATTCTCTTGTAACTTGTTTAGATGAAAAAATGTATATATCATTATACCGATCATTCGTAAAACATTTAATTTTTTTCTTACTTAATGTATATAAAAACTTATTAATTAAATTGTATAAATGTTTTTTATTATCTCATAATATTAAAAATATATAAATTAAACATATTGGTAAACTTTCCATGTTATAAAATACTTTTTAATTAAAATCGCGATTAAAACGTTACATTATATATATATATACGATTATAAATTAGATATATTTATTAATTGTATAAAATATTTATTCATATAATAAGTACAATTATAATAACAATATATCGTAATCTCTAATTGTAAAGCATCTTTTGTTTAATATGTTATTTTAATTTTAATCAATCAGTAACTGAGAGTCAGTGTCAACCAAAGATTGTAGGTGGGATTATTACAGTGGAACAATGATACAAAAATTAATATATACAAAAAAAAAAAAAATTCATCATTGTTAAAAAATTTTTACTCATAAAATAAATTACTTATAATAATGAAAAAATATTTTATGTAAGCTGTTAAATGTCGAATCGTTATGGAGTAAAATATATGTTGTCTAACATACAGATGATTCCTAAAATAATATTTGGCGTCGAAACTGCACATTCAAACTGTATATAGTGAAGTATATATCTAAGTGAACGCATTGTTTGAAGTATATGTATAAAATACGAGAAGTCGTCATTATTCAGGTTGGGATGTCAACGAAACCTACTTAAAACAAGATGGTCTCTTTTCCCAAGAAATCAATGATTCAGTGTAAGTGTGTAACCTACTTTTAATCTTGGTGATGGATGGCTAAGAATTAACAAAAAGCATAAACAGTTTTCACTAACGGTTCAGTTGTTTTCAAACTGTTTAAAATATGAAGAAAAAATGAAGAGTTCAACCTAGAATAAGTAACTTTCGTGGGTGTTTAATCCTTTTTATCTCTAGAGGTCTCATGGAACTTGTGTATAAAGCTCGTTTGATGTCGTGTTGGCAATGGCAATGTTTAGTATTTATTTTATTGAATGCACGCATGATAAGGGTTTTACAATAATACATGATCTAGCCATGAAGTATTGTGGACATTTTGCGAGTATTGGTCACAGCGATTTGGGAGAGTCTTAAAATGTAGGGGCAAGTTTTTTCTATTTGGCCCTTTTTTTGTGTTTTCGATAATTAAAAGCGGCAAAAGTTTGTTTCGTGCGAAGGATGTTTTTCAATTTTGTGACACGGCGCAATGGATCGACTAGTTAAACAGCGCCATGTGGTAAACTTTTGGCTTAGCGATTGGTAAAAACGTTTTAGATCTTCTTTTATTGAATTTCACCGGCACAATCAAAATTAAATTTTCAATTAAGAGTCAGACTTATCGAGTTTAAAGAAAAAATAATAATAAATGAAGAATTGATGAAAAAAAATAATTTTTTTTGTTTTAGTCTTGGTGGTACTTTTAAGATAAATAAAAAAGAAAAAAATTCATCAAATTCTTTTGTATTTTTTTATAGTATCTCAATTTATCAGTACAATATTAAAAAAATATAATTTTATTAATAATATATAAGTAATAAGTAAAGATTTCGTGTGTAAATAATATGCGAAGAAAAAATAATAATTTAAAAGATTGATATGATGTATAACTTACCAAAAAATCTGAAACCTCCCAATTTTTAAATCATAAGTGGAGTCGTCTATAGTTTAACAATAATAAATTGTATTTAATTCGAATCCATGCTTAACATTCACATTTGTGTTGATAATGATAAGCCATTATAATTAAAGCAATTGCAATTATACGTATGCAATAATTAACCATTATATTTGTGAAATTTAAAATTTTAATACATGTTATTAAAACACAAAAATTCTTGAAAAACATTCAAATTCAACTAAATCTGTTCTTAAATATTATTATACATATGTATTCTACCCCCTCTTTCTATTTTAAAATCTATAAATATAAGCTTCATGTACATAAATAAAGATTCTTCACTTGTTGCTCTTGTAAAAAATATCTTTTATATACGCACAAAATCATTCATCAAATTCAGCTGTATCTTCAATTATATTTAAGAAAGTTAATAATAACCAAATTGAAAATTCAAATTTATGTACGGCGTGTGTATACTAGAAAAAGCAACTTTCAAAAATCAATAATTGAAATATAATTTTGTACAGGGTTCAACTATAAAAAAGAAATTTCCATAAATATACTATATGTAAATAGAATATATAAATAATATGAATGTAATTCTCTGTTTTAATTAAAGTATATAAAGAATGACTAGGAATATATAATGTAGACACATAGAAAACCATAAAAGATTTATTTTTAATGTTTATTTACTTTTTTTGCATATAATGTGTGTAAAGAAAGGGAAGTTTACAAGAGGAATGACTCGATAAAAGTTTGTCATGCGATAGGTGATTCTTCCTCCCAGTCGCCATTGAGCGTCGGTCCTAAGTGCAATTACAACGTACCCAATTAACACTTACAGGTAGATTTTTTCTATCGTAACTCATTATTCGCGTACATTCTTCAAAGAAATTTCGATTTAAAAATCGATAAAATAATGGTATTGGGTGTTTCCCACGTCTATAATAATGAGTTTGAGCATATGATTATTCGCATATCTTCGTGCATTATCACGAAGATAACGCGATTGGTTGGAGATATTGGTTTTGCCGGCGGTGACACCATCATAATATTGACAGCAAGATATGTCACAATCAGATCGCCACGGCACCGCAACTTCAGGTCAGAACAAATATTTTTACATTTTATTTTAATAGCCACAAATATATATTCGTAAACAAAAAGGCCTTGCAGCAATGGAAACAGCACATTAATCTAAATTACACTACATTTTGTAGTATTGTTGATATAGCTACAAATACAAGTTCATAATATGCTATTTTGAAAAAATACATACAAAAATAGATTAATAGATAATATGATTGCTAATAATAAGTGATCTTCAATAGTAAAGTATATGAAAATATAAATTATAAAATAAAAAAAAATATAAAGTAATGATATTTTGAGATTGCATTACTTTGAAATTAAAAATAGTAAAGGAAAGTATTTTATATTGCAAAAATGTAAATAATTATTATTAAAATATAATAAAATAAGCATTAACAAAGTAAAATAAGGGATACTACTTTAAAAATTTTTATCAATGCTCTAGATTCTACAAGAGATACTGTTAAATAATACAAAAAAAAAATAATGATTACTCATACATACTGATATTACAATTCAATATAATTTAATTAAACTTTTCCTTCCATTTAATTTGATAACTTATCGTTCTATTAAAATAATTAATTATTTCCAATGTTTCAGTACAATGATGTTGAATATTTTGATAGAAAGAAAAATGTACTTACCGACAGTACCTGCAGCTATTCTCATGCCAACTGGTAATTCAGAATTTACAACCTCCGATAATTTTCTTTTTTTTGGCCGTCCTTTTTGAATCATACCACTACTGCTTGATGTAATAGGACTTTGTTCTGCAACATTAAAGTACCCGGGTAAAGGAGATACACCAGGTGATGATAGATCTTCTACACTACTTCCATAATCTGTAGTACAGCAAATCAACTCATAATGTGGCCTGTAAGAAAGAAAATAATTAGTATTGAAAATTATATTCTACTGATAGAATACTTATACTGATGTAATAATATAATAATCTTTTCAATATGTTTTTCTTAGAAGGTTAATATTAAATTGAGCAAAATTTATTTAAGTATATTATAAATTACTATCATGAATATGGTATGAGTCTATGTCTTATAGTAGACTGCAGCTTTTTAATTTATTATTAAATACTGTCTATACGATATCTATATACACCTTTTAAAAACCTTAGATTTTTATTAAAATATTATTTGAATAAACATATATAGGAATAACTTCATACATAACAACGATTTTACAATTTTGCAATATTTTAATTTTCACAGATTCCTGAAAACCCGGAAATTATTAATAGATCTATTGCAAATTTATTTTATCAATAAAAAAATCTCAAAATTAAATATTACAATTATTTATAACATTAGAAATGTTTAAAAATATAAATTCTTTTGTATCCACTCAATATATTTTTTTCAAAGAGTAAATTATTTAAAGATTTCGAACATCATAAAGTGAAATTTTTTGAACGTTAATTTAGTGGAACTTGATAGGAACAGAACGAAAATCATTAAATTTCTATTTTGAAAGATTACTAAATAATAATTTAATAATTTGATATTAAATTTAGTTAAAAAAAAAAATAAATAAAAATATAGTAATTTTTTAAAATTTGCATCATTGAATATCCTCCTATGGATGATAGGCGTAGCTTGCTGCCATTTCTACTTAAGCCGCATTTAATTTTTTATGCATTCTAAATTAAATGCGCTAGTTTTTTTGAATAACATTACATATTTATCCATCGTTTTATGTAAATTATAAATTATGAGAAATAAATAAAAGATCTAAAACATTATACTAAAAAACAAAATTAATTACTAAAAATATATATAATATATATAAATTGTAATATTTGCAAAATTGATGAAAAAATAAATTGAAACAGAGTTCAAAACAAAGAGTTGTTGCTTTTTAAAAATGAAATTTGGCGTTCTTCGTATAAATGTTTCCTTTTCTAACAATACCTAAGAAGTGAACAGCATTAAATACTAAGTTGAATTGTATTTGTATATATTAATAAGTATTATTAAATACAAAAACTAGTGGAAAAAACTATTTTTTAAATAGATATTTGCAGTGAATATAATAATTTGACATGAAGCGATTTTATAAATTCAAACAAACTTTCAGCGTTTCTATATCTTTGTGTTTTGAAAAAAATATATACATATGTATATCAAAAAATCTTAAAATTACTTATAATAATTACGCTTTTTTATAAATTCAATTGATATTAATATATCAACGGTCAGTTGAATAAAATAAAATATTTTGTAGATTGATATAATAAAAAATTATAATTGTCTTTTCTTTTCTATTTAAAAACTTGTATAAAAGTTTAATTTGACAAAAATGATTCAATCTTTTGACAAACTATAGAATTTATAATAATTAAATCATTAGCCAAAAATTATAAAGTTATAAAATTATAAAAAGAATTAAGAGATAAATGTGATGCTGAAATAAAATATAAATATATGTTAAAAAACAATTGTCTTAGATGATTTAACAAAGTCCTATTTGAAGAATAGAATGAATGTATGTATAAAAGCTATCGATATTAACTCGACATTATTATTGAATTAAGACACTTAATAATTATAATTTTGAATAGAATAGTTGTAAACAAAAACAAATTTTAAAGAAGAACTATTTTGAAAATATGACGCTCAATCCAAAAAATCGTATTCTTGATAGACAAATAAATAGATAATTTCATACGACAGCGGCTATTGATGGTAGCCAAGATTAGTTGATGAGAAATTATTTATTAAACCGTTTAGTAATCAGTATTATTATTCGAATAAATTGAATGCTCTGAGTATTTACATTAAATGAGAATAATGTAATTATTTTTCGTATAGACGTGCATCGTTTGCATCTTTTATCCGTAGATGGAAAAAACGGAGGAAAAATTAATAGTGGATGCTTCTTTAAAATGCAATTTCACAAAGGGAATTCAATCACCCGAAAAATTGGTATGTCTTCCATTTGTAACGGAATCAATTTTTTCATTTTTCGTTGTCATTATTCTCTTTGCCGCCATGACTGAAAAAACAAAAAAAAGGAAAAAAAGGAAAAAAGGAAAAAAGGAAAAAAGGAAAAAAGGAAAGAAAATAAAAGAGAGAGAGAGAGAGAGAGAGAGAAAAAAAGTGGCTGACCCCTGCCATTCCTTCTTTGTCTCTCGGATTCGCTCGTTCTTTTTGCGCGAGACGTACCTGCAATAAACGAGTCCGTCCCTCTGTCCGAAATGGTCACCCTTGTTAAGCGGTGTCCCACATGAAGCACACGTAAAACAGGCCACGTGGTAAACTAGGTCCCGAGCTCGCATCACCAATTCTGTCGCGGATATACCAGCCCGACAACGAGAACATCTCGACACTGCAAACAACCTAAAAGAAAGAGATATTTTATCCTTTCGCATCTGCTTTCTTTATAAATTATTGCCAGTTTTCACCAATTTCAATTCGAAATCGATCCTTATTCTTTCATTATTATTATTATTATTATTATTATTATTATTATTATTATTATTATTATTATTAATCAGGCTAAATCTTATTTTCATTTCGTTGACAAAAATTAAACCTTTATCCTTATCTTGCAGTTGTCAAAAAAAAACAAAAAAAAAACAAATATTCCATTTCAACTGTATAATAATACTAGTTGGTATGAGCTTAACTAATTATCCTGAAGAAAAATCAATAGATAACGGAAATTTCTCATTTCTAATGCATTATTTAATAAAAAAGCATATAAATTAATTACATATTCTTTTGTGTTACTTGAAATAAAAAAATACATTTCCAGAGAAAGAAAAATATTATTTTATGCTTTAAATATTTTTTTTTTTAATTTTATATTTATAAAACTTTGTCTCAAGATTAAAACAACTTATCGATTTCTTTAATTAAAATTAAATTCTTATAATTTCATATTAAAAAAGTTTTATTTTATTAAAAAAATGAGTACATAAAAAATTGAAATAATTATTTTGCCTTTATAAATTTAAGGAGTATATTTTTCGAGAAAATATGATGCAAGTATTAATTTTGTTTTATTATGATAATAGATCGTTTACACGTAAAAAAGAAATACTGTTGATTTAATACAAAACATTAATAGATATATATATTTTAATATAAACAAATTATTGACAATAGCAAACATACTAAAAGAAAAACGACAAAATAAGAATTAGATATGTTCAAAATAAAAAAAATTGAATATTTTACTGCACATTGACAATGAAAAGGTCAAATGGGTAATAAAATTTTACCAATACAAAAAGTATATTTCAATGTCCAATGATTTACTTTGGTTTAAATTACATATCATAATACTATAGGTACTTAAGTTATAGGTGCTTTATAAAATTGACGAAGGGTATTTTGAAATATATAGATGCAGAATAAAAACGAATGAGTTCGTTTGATAAATTGGTTTAACCAGTCGAATAAAAAATATTATAACATATTGCTCGACATCTACAGAAGAAAAATAAAATAGTCGCAAGCTATTCATAAATAAAAATTTTTCATGTAGATCTTGTCAAGGAATAGGTACGAATTTTTTAAAATTATAATAATGGTATTCGTAATTATGGACTATTATTTGAAATACTTCTAGATCTGCTCTTTGTAAAATACATTGAAAAACGAAATGTTTAAATACTGCAAAATTGTTTTTCGAAATTTGTTATATGAGAAATTGTACGTATGAAAAATAATACCATGTCTAAATGATTTTCGCAAATTTGAAAATAAAAAAGATTTAAAAAAAAAAATGTATAGCATAGTAAATATAAATTTTCTGATTTAAAAATCAATACGATTATGCGTTAAAGTTATACGTTATTGTGTTTAAGTAATAAATACTGCGAAAGCTCTGAACATTAAGATGTTAAAAATAGAAAATAATGGAGGGGATCAATGACATTTTGTACTATTACCTTATAAGCAAAAATTTAGTATATTTAAGGATAATAATTGGGTGTATTTGGAATTTATCATATAGCGAAAAGAAAACACTTCAATAATCGTACACAAAATAACTGTTTTTCATTTGATTTCGTTATTGTACATGTTCTCGTGGAATTTCAGAAGTAATGCAAATAATTTTACTGTAATAATTTTAAGTATACTTGTAAATCTAAAAGGGAAAAGACATAACGTCAATTATAAAAATATATTAATTATTAGCTTGTCCAACACTAGAATATATTATTATATAACAGACAAGAATAATGTTGTTTTAAACCGAGCCTATAAGGATACATACACTGTTATCTGAATTCGATCAACATCAATTATACAATTATTTTCTCTTATCCAATTCTCTAAATAATTTATCATTAAAATGAAATAAATATAGTATAAATTATCACATTAAATACTTTCATTTATATACACATTATTACAATTGTGATTTATTCGTTGAAAAACCTGATATATTAAAAGTAATTATAAAAATAGCATTAATAATTTTTCTGTGCTTAAGAATGGTATTATTCATATATTACAATGTTTTAAAATCATAAGTATCTATTTCACACAGCTTATTAAACTTATTATTATATTTAATATTATTGAGCGAAAATATTAACCACAGATCTACTGAGTTAAAAAAAATGTTGGACTCCTCGTTACTAGAGACAACATATTTATATAATTTCGAATATAACGAACTTCTGTGCACCGCACAGCCATTAGTAAGCAAACTTTGTGTGGTCTTCGAAAGCAAAAACTTGCTCTTATGCAAATTTAATGCTATTCAATAAATATCCAGAAAGAGACTTAGTATCAATTTTTTTTGCAATCACTGTGAGACTGTGATTTTTTTATTTTATATTTTTTATTATTAATCAATTCGATATTTGTACTATTTTTAAAACTATATATATATATATGAAATACGTAAATATAAATATTGAATTGAGAACTGTAAAAATAAAGTGGCTTTAATAAAATTATCATTTGATGAAAACAATTGTCAAGGACACATTAATATTTGCCTGCCAATAGAGCAGGCGATGAATAAGTTACGCTAATCTTCGTATTTTTTGAACGCATTATGTGAAAATGAATTTAAACGGTACAGTTTAAGGTATAATTAATAAATTGGAAGTAGGCAATTGTTTGTTTTTGAGGATAGAACATGCTAGGAATGCGTCTAATTACTCTTTGGATTCCATGCACTCGGTTATGAAAGTCCTGAAAGGAGCTGAAAAAAGGATTGGAAATAAATTCCGAAAACGGGGTTGAAAACATAATAATAAAAGGGAATAAAAGGCATTTAGAATATCTTGCAGTCACCTATAGTAGTCCTCCTTGCAGTAGATGTTGCCATTCCGGGAGAAGCAGGTGACTTCTGCCGCGAGGGGCAGTCGGCAGTAGCAGCACCTGAGGCAGGCGCAATGCCAGTGCCGGTCGGCAGTCCTCAGGTACCATCGCTCGGCTATTTCATGACCGCAGCCTCCGCACGCCAACGAGCAAGAGGAAGACGAGTCCTCGCTCGCTTGCTGACAAGTAATGGTGTCGGGATTAGTTTGGTTACGACTGCTGAGAACCCCATCAGCTACTGGCGTTGGGCCGCTACCACAGCCAACTTCTTTTAGCATTTTATTTTAAGCGAGTCTGGGCTGAACAATTGCTACTAATACTCCTGGCGTCTTCTCGATGACGGCGCTTCATAGTGCTGCTGAAGGCACTTCTTAACTTCCAGGCTTATCTGTTAATATCATTCGATTCCTTGATCATTATCATCGATCGATCATCCGACCCTCAACACTCAACCCCTCTCAACATGCAAAACAATATAGCCTGGCCACTTCATTGCACACTCATAAAATAGAATAGACAACAATCACATCTAATAATATTTTCATTTAAGCTGTCAAAACCCAATCACTTTCCTTCTCCAATACATTCTCATTAATATTCTCATCATTTATTTAAATTACACAATTGAAATTATTGAAATTTATACACGATAGAAAAAAGTTTATTCAAGGCTTTTATTGAATGTTCAGCAAACCTTGCATTAAAAGTTTCTCCTCTTAGAATATTCAATATACGCATATAGATTTAAATACAAATGAATATTTATTTATTATATATTATGATAATTACAATATCATTAAAAATAATGCAATTTAATAAATATAATAAAATACATATTTATTAGTTTTGTCAGTTATTTGTAAAATATTAATAATTATAAACAAGCATGTTAACATCTCAATTATATCTTAATTAAAATTATTATAACTGGTTTTATTTAGTATTTCTGATTCAAAGCTTACTAGCACGCACTGATCTATAATTAAGACATTTTTTCATTCATAATTTCTACTTTTCTCTTTTTTTTCGCCTGGCAATATTTAATCAAAATAATTCAATCTAAAGTAAATACATCCATCATTTTATCTATCTTTATATATCCATCTATCTCTCTATTCCTCTTTTTTGGCATTTCTTTTGATACCACTCAAATTTATGCTTATTATTTTTTTATAAAATGTTGATGAATAATAGAGAATTATATACCTACATATATATATATATATACATATATTTTATAAAAATAATATAAATTATAATATAAATATTATAAAAATAAATATCAAATAAATTTGTAATATTTATTCCAGTACTCCAGAGTTATTGACATATTTTAATTATTAATATTTTATTGCGTTCCATTTAAACTAAATTTGATACAATAAATATATTAAAAACATACCATCAAATTTTAATTTATTTTATAAATTTTTAATTTATCGATTACTTTCCTGCATATTAAAATTATTTTTTAAACGCGTATAAGAACAATTATTATTCATAATCAGTATTCATAAAAATTTTTCTAATTATGTACCTATTAATATTATTATTTATTGATATATTAATATTTGAAGAAAAATAAATTGTCAAACCATTTTTCTTTTGTTTTTATGTTAATTTTATCGATATAAATATTTGAGGCAATTAAAAACATACGTTTACTAATTCCACGAAAATTTGTTTCTATATTCTAAAATAAATTTCAAATTTTAAAATACATTTTAATTAATTACATAATTATCAAGATAGAGTTGTATTGTTTAAAAATTACAACATACAAAATATACTTATTATTATTATTATTATTATATAGCATCAGTATACATTGAACATATTGCACATAATTTTTTGTAAAATAGGAAGTAAAGGCGTTTGCAGAAATTTGGCTATTATATATTAAATATTGCAAGGTTTGGGTTAGGATGTAATTATAATTCATTTTAAAAACCGTCAAAGCAATAAATCAACATTTTTCAATTATTTAGTTATGATTGAATTTATTTATATATTACATACCGTATTTGAATTTTCATGTACGAATAGTGTTCAAAAAGTACTGGATTTAAAAAAACGCAATATATTTCGAAAAAATACGAGTTTTATTTTTCAGTATTATCTTCTTTTAAATTGATACATTTTTCTCGTAGGATATTTGGTATCCTTGATAATAATACCGGAATAATAATCTTTATAATAAAGATAAGTTTATAATAAGAAGAATTGATTTTCTAAAAATAGGCATCAATATGAGATTTAATTTCTTTACTATCGGTAAATCGTTGACCACCGGCTCATTTTATCATATTTGAAAATAGGAAAAATATCTAGCGAAACAAATTTGATAAATAGAGTACATAAAAAAGAAATCGAAATTTTTTTTGACTGATATTGGTCTTCGTACGATGCAGTTATGCTTTATTATAATGAAAAAATACTTTTGGTCAAATATTATTTTTCTTAATTTTTTTTTTTTTTTTTTTTTTATAAAGATTATAAACGAAAATTGTTTTATATGTATCTTAAAAAACAGTTGCTATCACTTTCTTAACAAATTATACTGTTTTGGTATTCTATTTCTTTAGATGCAACTTTTTCATTTTAGTCCACTTTTTTATTGTTCTTTTATTTTATCTGTATAATGATTAATCCATATTTCAATTATTCTTATCAAGTTTTATTGCTCAAAATATGTTTAAATATTCGATTAAAACATCCTTTTGTTGTTGTTTTTGCTCAAATGTATAAACAAATGAATTGATATTACGTAGAACATTGAAACGAGATAACTGCTTATCGTTATTTCTTGCTGAAAGACATTCAAATGTTTGTCTCCTAAACCAATTTGTTAACATATTTAACTATTTCTGGTAGAAATATATTATTTGATCTTATACTACATAGTTTTGTGATCATATTTATGGTATATTATTAAATATTTTATAATTATAAAGGAAGAGTAGACTAGAGTAAAATAAAACTAAATTTTGATGTTAGTAAATGTAAGAACTTTAAAATTCAAGGATATCTCTCAAATAAAAAAGAAAAAGCTTCGCATTGTGAAATTTATTATGAACGGTTTTAAAAGTAAATACTTTTTCAAAATAATATGAATTTTTTATTAGATTTACATTCAATATATTATTGTAGGTACTTTGGTATATTTTCCGTATGATTAATAGTAATTTTAAAACTAAATAGACCATTTTTGATGATTCTATTAATAAAAGCTACTATAAATTATATAAATTATTTTATAAATAATTTGTATTCGATATTATCTTCTAATTTAATTTTAGATAAGATATATAAAAAAAAAATAATAAATCATAAATAAATAAAAAAAAACGTATTGCTGATGTTATTATATATATATATTGCAAATAAAATATACTATTTTTGTTATAATAAGTATATTGTACATATGTTCTAATTTATTTATTATTAAAAATTAATTGTTCAGTAACGATTAAATCAGTACTAAATTATTTTTTATGCTTTGTGGCAATATTTAATTAAATATTGGTAAATATGTCACCTGATATTATTCTTAAATTTACAAAGAAAACAATTAGAATATTCATACATTTGTAATAACTATATGTATATATATATATATATATATATATATATATTCAATTTAATCAGTTTTTTATTAAAATTTCTTTATTGAATTCAAGATTCATTTCGTCATTTTTTAAACCTATTTTACTTTATTATTTATTTTTTTATTATATTTTTAATTAGATAAAAAACAATCACATTACATTAATAATGGAATGGAATTACCTAAAAAAATATGTTGTACAATTTACAAAGTTTTAAAGAATTTTTGAAAGCTGGATGTATAGTGATTTACATTCTTAATGCGTAATATTAAATATTTTTTTATTAATATATTTTCAATGATTAAATTTTATTCAATGTAAAAAACTATTTTTTTCAACTTTTTTAAATAAGAAAAATGTAATGTACTATTATATTTTGTAGTATTAAACGTGTGGTATTTAATTTTTTTGTTTTTTATAGTTCTGTTTAATATTCATTATATTTTTCATACATTAATTTTCAATGTACGGTTAATTTATAGACTATTCCTTATAATATTAATTAAGAATTTTTGAATCGATATATTTAATTAATAATTCAAAAATGTAGTACATATATATTATGGAATATAATAGATACTTTGCATTAAACTATAATTTATTACTAATAAAATTATTTTAATCCTAAATATTTCTAAATATATAAATAACATATAATAACTCTTATAAATGTAGTAAAATAATTTCATACATTAATCAATAATTTCTCAATATATTTATTACAATAAATGCATTTACTATAATTATATTATTTATTTATGGTTTATTGATGATTTATTTATTTATTTGATTGTGCACTTTTACTAATGCTTACTGGATATAACAAATACATTAATTACTTATTTAAACATTAATTTCCTTGTAATCACACTCTTTAGTGTGTATATATTATATTACATTTTTAATATTTAGTTTATATAAGTCTACTCGATAAAGCTTTAATTTATAAATATTTTAATATTAGTTGTTAATTCTAATTATTATTAAGTATATAGAATATTTTGACATAATGTTTTTCAGTACTTTTTTGGTTTAATAGTATATTATTTATTAATGTTATTGCAGTAATTTAATTCAGTTAATTAATTTATTTATTTTATTTAACAATTTAATATTTTTATTTTTTATTATATACATATATGTATGTATATATATATATCTATTGGACATTGAAATTCTACGTTTTGATTTATTAAAACTAGAAATTTTAAAATTTAACCGTTTTATACCGTATATAATATGCGACTTTAAAATACATTTTATTTTATTAATTTTTTTAATGTTTTTTTTATATTTCATTTTATAGGATATATCGTCTTCCTGATTTCAAAGATTATTAAAGTAAGACCTCATCCATCACTGTTCGCTCACTTTTGATAATATTCTTACACGAGTTTAAGATTAATTGCTATATAAAAATAGATTTAAAATTATACTTCACTTTTGTAGGATTAAACAACATTGAACTCATTTAATAAGGAAAAAATTTATAATTAAATAACTTGTATTAATAATTAGCATTGATTAACATATATGCTGTAAATTGTGAGCTCTTTTAAACAATTATTAAAATCTCTATTGGGGGAAGTTTTAGCTATCTTAAATATCTTTAAATATCTACCCTTGTGTGATAAGCATGGATAAAAGAAATATACTGTAATTTGTGACTTGTGCTGAACAATCATTAAAGCCCGTAGTACATATATCACCATAAATATTATCGACTTTTTTTCTGATTTTTTCCGTCTAAACAGGTAGAACTCTTAAGAAAAATCAAAGTAAAGTGTACGAAATTATGCACGAAAGAACTAGCAAAACCAAGATATAAAGGGATAAGAAAATAAAGAAAAAATTAAATGGATAACTAAGAAAATGTGTAGAAGTAAAACTGACAAGGGAGCGAAGACAAGAGATGAAATCTTTAGAGTGGGCGTTAAAGGGAAGTAGGATGCCTCCGGTGTTTTCGGTGGTACACAGGACCCACCGTATGTCACCGCCGACCGCTCTTCAAATAGTACCGGCTCGACTGAAAAATTTTAACGATCTTTCTATCCTTTTCTCCCTTTCTGATTCTTTTTCTGATGCTTCATGCCTACCTGGATTAACCGGATACGTGAGAAAAAGAGAGACATAAAGAGATAGAGAGCGATAGAGAGAGCGAGACGGAGAAAGAAGGACAGAGAGGGACAGAGAGAGATGCAGAGAGAGAGAGAGAGAGAGGGGGAGAGATAGAGAGCGAGGGAGAGGGAGAGGGAGAGAGAAAGAGACGTAAAGAAAAAGTAAAAATCAAATTCAGTAGTTGCTGTCCTTCGATGAATACTTTTTAGCGGTAGTGTGAGAGGATGCACAAGATGAAGGAGAAAAATGGTGAAGGATGCAGAGTACTTTTTAAGATAAAAATATATTGTAAAAATGCATCAAAAAGCACAATATGAGGTAAATAATTAATGAAAAAATATTATTAACATTTTACGCTATTCTTAAATAGAAGTAATAAATTTAATAGCAATCTTAGTCATCTTTTTAGGATAATAAAAAAAATTTTTAAACCTCACAATTAGAGAACATTAATTACGGATTTGATATAACTTATATAATGTATAAATTTATATAATAATATAATTATATAGAATTGTATGATATACTTTTCAAAATTAATATTAAATTATTAAATAGAAAATTTAAGTTTTAGATCAATACATCCATTAGGTTTTATTCGTGCTCTTTAAGTGATATATATATAGATATGTACGTACATGTATGGATATATACATATGGAAATACTTTTATTTATTTTAATCAGTACATTTTATTTAATTGTATTTTTAATTTTATCAAGTAAACAAAATTTATTTGTTTTATCAATAATTTTATTCACTATCGTAAAGTACATATTTATATAAAGAATTTTTTAATTACTTACTCAATTATTATGGTACATATTTTTTAAATATTTAAACAATTTTTTTAAATTTTTTAAGCTAAATTTGATTATTTATACTAAATTAATAAAATAATTTTAATAAATGCTTATTTCAAGTGATTCTTGTAAGTAAATTAATTTAGATATTAAGAAATTATAATAACTAAATTTTAATGTAACATATTTATGAAACTATTTTAATCATCAACTAAATGATACCATGAAATAAATAATTAATTATAATCATATATTGTATTAAAATTCATTTATATATTACTCAAAACATTTAAAATATATATAATGAAAAGAAAAGTATGTGTACATAAATTTGTAATATAAAATTATTTAATAATTAATATTATAATTTACAACTTTTATTTGTCATTCAATTATAATATTATTGCATTTAGGTTTTTCATATTATAAAATAATTTCTAAAAATTATTAGTATTTATAATTTTAACATAAATTACAGTATATCTTCAAGAATATCAATGAATATTTTTAAGTATATATTTATATTTCATTATATTTAATAAAGAGATTTTTTTTTATTTTAATTTTTATTATAATTTAAATCATATTTAATTTATCATGTATTTATAAAAGTATATAAGCAACAATAAACACTATTTTTTATAATCAATTATAAAATTATTTGAAATAATTAATAAGAAGTATTTTCAAGGAATTATAATATGTATTTATTTTAAAATGTTATGTTTTCATTTATAAATATAAATGAATAAGATATTTAATTATATTATGAGTGATAGGTAAAAAATTTCGTTAAAAGAAAAATAATAATAATCTTTTTTCTCTTCTATTCTACTTTATTTTATGCACTTTATACATACAAATTTTAAATAGCATAGAATTATAATGGTTTTTTAAATCAATTGCACAAAAATTCTAGACTCTCATGTACTTCCTTTAAATACTAATATGTCTAGCATAATTTTTGTATTTATCCAATATTAAATGAGGTTAACGAATCTTATTTCTGTATATTACCTTTCATTATCGACTATATTTAAAAAAAAAAAAACACGCCTCCAATAATTATTTAATATTGAATTCTTTGTTATCTTAGATTATATACAAAAAACATATTATCCGAAAAATATTTGACACTGTTACTTTCATTTTTTAATTAATCAATTAATAGAATCTCAATATTGTCTTGAATACTAACCTATTAATATTACATACCTGCACAAATTTGCATTCACTATTTTAATTCAAATACATCGTTCACCCACTATAACATCTTTACAGTTTAAGATTATTAAAAAAACAGTATGATAAGCAAACTTATATCGATATTGGTCTATTATAAACCAATGAATTCGAAATGCCTTTCATCAAAACTGACTTCAATACTATTCGTGAAAACTGCACCACTCGTATTTGAGCAGAAACAAAAATGGACGTTGTATTCAAGCAATAATATATCACGACTGCCATTACAACACTAATCTCGCACTGCTTATGAAAATTTCCTTATTTCAATATAAAGAGAGTAGAATTATTATTATTATTATTAAAAAAAAAAAAATAAAAAAAAGAAAAAAACAAGTAAGAAAAAGAAGAAGAGAATAAAAGAAGATAAGAACGAAGTTAATAAGAAAAAAGCAATACGAAACTACTACTCGTCTTGTCAGCCGATGGTTTGCTACGGGAAAGAGAAGAGAAAAGTTGAGCTGCGCGGGTCCACGCGACACAAGTATTGGCGACTAGCGGTGGTGGAGGCACTCTTACTCTATCTCTCTCCTGTTTCTCTATCCTTTTCTTTCTTTTCTCATAGCTCTCCCTTCCATTCTTGTATTTTCTCTCTTTTATTTTGTTTCTAATTGCCAATATCTTTTTTCGAGGTATGTAGTTGATAATCTGCGAATGCTAAGACTTTAAAGGAAGTAAAAAGAGAAAATTTAAGAATAGAGTTAGTTGTTAAAAAAGCATTTCTCTCGAGAAATAAAAGTAGAATCGGTAAACATTAGTAAAGAGTAATAGATCACCGAAGATGAAAGAAAAACCAAAGAAAAAAAAGCAAAACAGGCTATACAACGCTATCAGATATAATATAGAATATATAATAAGAATAAGACGAGAATTGCCAAAAATAGATTTACACATGAAAACTAGCTAACTAACTTTCTATTAATGATCAAATGTATTTTTCTGGTTTTTTTTTTTTTTTTTTTAAGTACTAGTTATAATCATGAAAATGTTCCGGCATTAGATAATAGAAAATAAATTGACCATATTTTATATAATGAAAAGGTTTACTAATAATTATAATACCGAGTAATATAAATGACAGATTTTTTATAATAATAAAAAAATAGTAATTACGGACTTTTTGAAAATAATAGTAGAAAATCTGATTATTTAATAGACGAAGATAACCTAAAAAAAAAGAGATAACGAAGCAGAGATAGTAATAGTTGGATCGGGGGCGTAGCGATGTAAGGCGTCTGCGCCCTGATGTTAGTACGATAGACGCAGGCGTTGTGACACTCATATTCTGATCCAGCAAAAGCAAGCTGGATTGATGTAGACAGTAATGGGCTAAGAAGGAAAAAATGAGACAGACTAAGAAGAATGAGGAGAGAAAAAGAGAGATCTAGTCAAAAAGAGATATGATGCATTTTATTAATAACGTTAACATTTCAGATGAGCTTATTTATTTATGTTTATAATGCGAAAGAATTTTAATTATATTATGTCTATATTTATTCTTTTATTTATGGTATATTTTAATTGCCGTACACTTTTATTGTTCATTAATCTATTAAATATTATTATTTCGATTGAGCTTTTCAAATTATTATTTTTCAATTAGTACTATATGTAATTTTTTATTTAAATACTATTCTCAATAATCTATACATAATACTTATTAATATCATATATTGCTATTTTTCTACCTAAACTGTCTGATAAATTAAATTTTTGAATAAATAATAATATTTTTAATTTAGAAATAAAAAATATTTTTTAGTAGTAGAGGAATAGAACGTAATTAAATAATCCGGATGTGGAAACAATAAAATACGAAAATATAAACTAAATGGTATTGTTACAACAGTTACATTTACTTTATTCTGCTGACTTATATCAAGGATCAATTAAATATACAAGTTATAAAAATTAATTAATAATTTAGACACAAAACATACCTGGAAAAAAATCGTATACATAAAAACGTTTATCCTAAAAATATTAAGAAATATCGTTATTCTTATGTTATAGATATTATAAAAAATTTCTGAACATTTTTATTTTGTAATCAATTTACTTTCGTAAAATGTTATTATGATTTACCTGTATATTGGGTTTGAAAATTCTTATATATAATGAACATGAGTAAATTTAATTTTATTCAATTTATAAATGTATAGTTGAAAAAATTTATCAATATTTTTTATAAATAAAATTTATGCAATATAATAAAAATATAAACAATAAATAGATCACTATTTCCTGTATGCAAAAAATACTTTTCTTAAATATTGAATTAACATAATAATGTATTTATAAATATAATAAAAATAAGAATAATTATACTTTTTTCAAATATTTTATATGTTTATTTTATCGTATGAATAATTATATTTATTTTCGATGATTATTAAAACAAAGTACAAATATCGATTAATGTAATTAGCAATTATTTTATTTTTTAGATTTTCTATTTGTATTTATAAATAATATGAAATTTAAATATAAATAAATCTCAGGAGATATGAATAACAAAAATGTTACTATATGCATAATAATATAAGTAATTGAAGTTCAATTCATAATTTTATATTTATTGTAAATATAGAAATTTGATTATACAATAGGTATTTTTTTATCATAAATAAGAATAATAGTATTCCATTTGTACAATTTTCTTACTTATTAGATTCAATTATTCTGGAAATATATTAACGTAAACGAAACAACTAAAAATTAATACAAGAAATACATAAAATTATACGTTATTCATTCCTCGTTTCTTTTAAATGTAAAACAGAATAAAGTAATATTCATAAGACATAATTTACAAAAACGAAAAATTGCTAATATGGTAAATAAAATAGATAGAATATACTGTCAATATGATATAAAAGAAAATTAAACTCGTACATTATGTACATTTAAAAAATATATAATTTTATTAACTAATATTTGTTTTCCTATTATGTATTAACGATCGAGGAAACTAACTATACTAATATTGCTGTACAGTTTTACTGTACAGTAAAGTGATATATTAATTTAATATAACAAACAAATCATTACAAACACTTTTTTTTACTTTATTCCTATTAGAATTATATTCGCAATATAATTCTGTTGAGAAAGTTAATAGTAAGTATATTTAAAACTACATACTATAATATAATTGAACACTAGGAAAATTTTTGTAAACTTTTTTACATCATTAGGTTTATAAATGTTTATTTCTACGATAGGTACTTTCCACCTGTAATTCGATCAATTGTTACTCGTATAACAAAAAAACATGGAAATCCACGATTGAATTGAATCACGATAATTTAATTACAATTTATATTTTCCAGAGAATTAAATCAGTAAATGTGTATTAAAAAAGTATTGGTTTGAAGGAGTTTTAATGATCATCGGGGTTCCAATCCGTTGTGCGTGCGGGTGCGTGTGCGTGTGAATGCGCGTGCACATGTGCGTGTGCGCGCGTGTGTACACCTATGTGTGTACGTTGCTGTATGCACATCAGATGATTAGATAGATAAGCAGATAAATAGGAAGATAAAATGAAAAGGTAAAAAATATACCTAGACATTTAGAGTGAGAAAATGAGATGAGAGTTATGGCACATGCTCCTTTGGTGGTGGGGTAACGTGGGGCTGCACAAAAAAGGAAAGATAAATAGAAGGTTGTGCGCGCATGACGAGGCGCGGCTTCTTCGCTCAATACTTGCGCGGGGCTTGGCACAAAGAATGAGAGACAGAAAATGTCTGACCAATAAAATGGCGAGTCTCTAACAAAACCGCCATCTGATTGGTCCTGGTCGATTTCCTACACCGATGCGACGTTGAATTCTGTTCTTTTCCCTTTCTCTTCCTTCCTAACTATACACTCCCTTTGATGTATAACTTTTTCCTACACACTTTTTCAAAATTTGTTCATTAATACTTTTATTCTTAAATCAAACACTTTTATTTTTCAACATTGCTTGCATAAATCTCTAATCATTCCACCATTATTATCCACCAGTGATCAATAAATATTTATTACTTTTATATTTTTTTAATTGTATAAATTAATTGTATAATTTAATCATATGTTGTTGTTTAAATGTAATCAATTTGAATAGCAATTAATACGTACTATCCATTCAAGTCTTACTTCAAACTTCAGAAATCACCAATCTTGATAATGAATTAAAAGTCGATGTTAATAAAGAATCGTTTCTCATTAAAAATCATATTCCTGCTATTTCAATTCAATTCAATGCAATAATTCATCTTAACTTAATAATAGAAAATACATAATTCTACATCTTATGATTAGGTACCATAGTTTTTAGTATTAAATTCATTTACAATTTTTAAATATAGTTGACATTGTAATTTTTTATTAAGGAATTATTGTCTGCCTGAAACATAAGTTTGAATTTAATTTTTACATTCCAAATAACAACTTACTTATAATACTATTGTTTAAATAATTAAATATGTACAAAGTATTTAAATTTATTCTTATGTTAAACTTAACAATTACAAATATGTAAACATAAGTAGAAGTCTAAAAACTTAAGTGAAAATGAGTATGATTTTCGTTCGTTTTAATAGTAATACATAAAGATTTATAATAATCAATAGTTTTTTTAGCATAAGAATAAAATAAAAAACAAAATTTTATTTATAAATATCTAATGTACGACAATATTTTATATAATAATAATAATAATAATAATAATAATAATAATAATATAAAATGAATAATCATGTTTCTACTTTTTCTAAATATTAAAAATTATTTGGAATAAAAATACCTTTATATTAATAATACTATTGAAATAGTAGATTCAGTTTATCGAGCAACAACATCATAAGTAGTATTGATACCGAATATATAGTATCTCATTTATCGACTTTCCATACCATATTAATTATTGCATATTAGAGTTGGCAAATAGTACATAATGATTAAGGATATGAATAAAATGAAAAAAAATATATATGAAACAATTGATAGTTGAATCTTGAACTCAATACACATATCTTTATAAATGTGAGCTTAAGCCAATTTTCAATCCTATCTTTAATTTCTATGTACATATTATGGCAGCAATGGTGATTATAATTAATTTAACTTTACAAAATTATGCAATATGAATAATTACAATCAAAATTATTTCTCAGCATAAAATAAAGTTGTTTTTCGCGAGTAAAACATTATATTCCGTTTATTATCAGATTAAAAAAATCTTTTAAAATATTTTAATTGTCTACATACATGATTTATCCAGAAAGTATCGAGTTTTTTTTTTTTTTTTTAAAGCCACTGTTTATCCTAGCGATTTGGGAATGATCTTAAAATTTGTGGAGCAGTTTGTTCTATTTGATTCTTTTTATTTTTCAACCATTAGAAATAACAGGAATTGCATTCGTGCGAAGGATATTTCTCAGTTTTGTGACAACTGTATAATTTCCGAAGTATCTTTTCAGTCGGTTTCCAGATTTTATGAAGAGTAAATCTACAATATATTCCTTTAAAATATAAGTGAGAGTTTAACAATGTATTTGCAATCATAATAAGGATATATAATATTAACTACAACTCATCTAATTAGCCTCTAGTATCTAATTAATCTCATTATTACCGCAAAAATCGATTTGAAAAAGAACCACGGTTTCAATCTATTTTCTAATAAATATGCTACATATATAAAACTAATGTATGTGTATTATATGGTGATCCATTGTGTCCTCGTTATTTCAAATCCATTTGTATAAAAATCTTATTAGCTAATATTCAATAACGAACAGATTTACGTACAATATTCAACAGTTTACGTATTTAATATAATCACGTATACGAATCATATGATTCTTCTACTCTATAGAAACAACGAATTAATACAATATTCATTTGAAATAATGCAACTCTAATTTTCATAGAAAATTTATTTGATAACAATCATCATTTAATTTTACAATACTTTACAATTATCTAAAATAATACAAGTATTATTTTTACATAATTGTAAAAGAAAAAATGGTAATAATTGAGTTTATTTTTTTTGTCTTTAAGATTATAAATAAAAACATTTTTTTATTTTATACATCCATTATTTAAATATTTGAATATCACGATTAATAAAAATATTTATAAATTTTTTTTTAAGTAATTTAAAAATAATCATTACATTAAAAATTAAAGACATCTTTTAAATTGTTTATTTATTAGAAATTAAGTTATATTAATATAAAATATTTTTCCAAAGGGCTAATAATTTGAATAGTAAACTTATATTGTTTTTGAATTAGGAATTAAAAAATTCCATTGATTAAAATATAATTAAAAAATAATAATGTGTTATAAAATATTGGATTACTTTAATACAATAATAGTATTGATTTCTCATTTTGTTATATTTAAAAAAAAATATTTAAAATAATATCTTATAAGTAATATGAAATGAATTCATGGAATATGTATTAAGCAAAATATTTTATGCTTGTTTAACTGTCTTATTCTTTTATTTGCAGAATTCAATATGATATTAAAAATAGTATCAAAAATGCAGTGTAGGAATAATTATTTTTAAAAAATGTTTAAATAATCAAGTTTTGTAGAGAAATCTGAATGTACATCAAATTCTGAAAGAGAAATGAATACTACTAATGTGTGAAAATAATTAAATGATTTTATTATTTGTGTTGACGATATTACTTTTTAATCATATTTCTTTTATAGAAATTTTTTATTGGTATTTCTAGACGAGTAAGAGTTATTAGCCCATGAACAAATATTTTATCTTAATATACTTTAACTTCCTACGAAGGTACAAAGATGCGTTTAATTTTTTAATATATTAACTATCTTTAAATTATCTAAAAATAATTTAATATAATTTTTTATTATTAATATCTTAATAAATTTCAGATTTTTATTGACTATAAGATATCAATAATAAATATAAAATTATTATAAATTATAATTGCAGCGTCAAAAAAAATTAAACTAATTTCTTAAAACAGAAATTTAACCCAAATATCTGAAATATTAAGAAAGTATATATAATTGATTATAATTTCAATAGTAATGAAATTAAATCAAAGATAATATATTTATAAATAAATTTCTGGACATAATAGAAAAATTGACAGAAAAAATACATGAATTGATAATTAACAAAATAATTATTTTTAATTTAAAAATAAATTTTAATTGTAATTTGTCTATTTTTATTTCTACCTTATTTCTGTTTCTTTCACTATTCACATTTTCTTACTTCTTTACTTATTTATTTTGTGGGAAACAGGAAAGACGTGCGTGCAAGCAATTCTTCTCAAAGATTTGCTTCTAAGATTCACTTCCTGCTACGAATGAACATAATGCATAACCGACGTCGCGCAAATTCTTTCGTAAGATGATTTATTCTTGCTAGTGTGTATACAAGTAAATAAGTGAGTTAAATTTTCTAAAGAAATACAGAAGATTTTAACGATACACGAGATTTTAAATTGAAAATTGTTTTTTACCTAATTCAACAGTTGTTTTAACGGGTATCGTAATGTACTAATTATTTAGAAAATTGCACGTAACTTTATTTTGTGTCGAATTCATCTTTCTGAAAAAAATCGGAAAATAATTGAAATAAGATAATCTTTCTTAAATTATACTTTGTGCAACATCATTTTATCAATAATATATCTATTAACAATATATTTGCTTTATGAAATAATAAATTTATTAAATTCATACTCATAAAATTAAATAGCTAATAAATAGCTATAATATAAATAAAATTTAATTTAAGAAATATATAAAACCTAATATAAGCATTTATTAACATTTACTAGTAATAATTTTTTGTATACTTCAAACATATATTATAGTTTTTCGATGTAAAAATAATCAACATGTACGTATCATAAAATAAGTATAGATTACTTTTCAATTTCTATTCTGCGATTAGATTATTTTTCAATGAATATAAGAGATTTCATATATTATTTACTCCTTTTTTATCTATGCTTTACATAAAATTATATAAAGCTCTAGTTTAAAAGCGTAAAATGTAAAAAAAAATATTAATTTGAAAACATTGTAAATATATATGGTAAATAATTATTTTATTCATATGTAAGGTCTTTGACTTCGGATGCCCGTCGCTAAATGTAAAAACGTTACTATTTGTGACACACACAGAAACACACGCCAGCATTCATGTGTACGTGTACACATATATTCTATTCTGCTGGTTTTATCAGACTTACGAGAGTCTTTTTTCATCTTGATACTCAATACTGGATCTAGAAAGTATTCGATTAGTTTCAATCTATTTGTCTAGTATTTCATCATTAAAAATTGATCGCAAAGGAATACCAGTGTTGTACATGAGAATTTTTAACTTTTTATCTTTAAAACAATGTTCTTATATTTAGTAAACAGATTTTGATTGAAAATGATTTTAAGGATACCCTCCATAATTCACACTCAAAAGAAATATTAGTGATTCTATCCTTTCTAATAATACTAGTCTTCTTTCGAACTGATATAACATAAACACTAAATTAAGTTTACATTTCAATGTTCTTTAAAATATAAACTGTGATTATATAGTTAATGATATTAATATGCATTTCATAACTAATGGTGAATGTATAAATTCAGTTAATCACTGTGTAAATGAAACTTTGATATATGCTAATCGATCTTTTAAAAATTTAGAAAATAAAAAAAATATACTATTCACTCAAGAAGACAAATTATGTTAAAAAGAATTTTACCAAATTATAAAATATTTTAAGGGGAAAAAATAGAAAATAAGTAATATGTGAAAAGAAGAGAAACGAAGGCGGAGCGTGAAAAATTGGGATACTTAAGGATCTCGTATTTGAAGGAGCAGATTATAAGGTTCACTTTATTTTAGAGTCACATAAACCTTTGTCGCAAAATCAAATGCACTTCAATAATTCATAAGTCGATATTACATCCAAAACTATCGATTTGATGATTAATCTAGTAATAACTATTTATAATTTGCCAAAAACTTAGTTTTTTCTCATCAAAAAATTTGGATTGATTTAGAGTATGTGAAAAATGTTTTTCTCTTCTTCACTATAGAGATTGTCAAAGATCAAAATTCCAAATCGATACTGTTATCTATAAATAGACATAATTGTCGAGTTTTCGTTGGTGTTTAATAATTGATTTGTATTAGAGAGTCGTCAAAGGATAGAAATAATAATAATATCCAATAAAGGTACCGACTAGTCTGAGCTTGTATTCATCTTTATACCAGAGGTCATTCACATTAATTTCTTATTTAAAGATTGTATGAACAAGTTTTGTAAATTTATAATTTTATATTCAATTTGACTTTATCATAATGGTTAAAATGTGCTCCTTATAAACATTTTAATTTTCTTGATTTAATTATTGTAGTGGGTGTTAAATATTAATATTTAGCAAACGTTAATAGCAGTTTATATTAGTTGATAAATCTGCTGATGTTGTTAATTTTAGCTTAAATTTTTCCACAAAATCTTAATATAATTTTTTAATTTGCAAGTAATATATTTTTAATTTTAGAAAAATTTTTATTTTACGCTTTTCATCTTTTATTATGAACCGTTAGTATACAATCATGACATTTATATAGTAATACCAACAAAATTTCATTAATTTTTTTTAAAACCTGCAATACAGCTGTAAACATTATAAATATAATATTATTCTAATTAATTTATTGTTCTATTTAAGTAATATTCGATAGAATTTATATAGCTTTATATAATCTTTTATGATTTAATAAAATGAGAACATGCTTCTTAATTCGATGGATTTGAAAACAGCTGTCAATATTTTTTTATAATTATGCGTTGAATAACTTTTCTAATTTATTTTTATTACAGAAAGTTTTTTATTAGTACAAAAAGTCATCTCCTTATTTAGAGATGGATAATCCATTATATATTAATTAATCCTTTATTGGTTGAAGTTTAAATTTAACATTTTCTTCTAATTTTCTAATTACGAATTCATGAGTTTAAATATAGATTCTTCTTTTTTATGTAATATTTCATACATACATGTATGTATATCTAAATGTACTACGAATTAGTGATATTTTTTTCTTTAAGGAATTTTCAATACATGTATTCAATATTCGTTCCTATGTATATCAACATTTATTTTCTTGCAAGATTAATACATTAAGTAAATTGAGTACTTATTTTTCTTCATAAGTTGAATTTGTAAATAGTAAATTATACAATTGCCAGTGTATGTGAAAATAGAGATAGATAACATATAGATATTTTCCATTGTGTACAAGTTCTATATGTAATTATAAAAATGCTAATATAATTATAGATGATAATGGCAAAAAGGATAATACAAATTTTATATATATATATAAACTAAATATAAATAGCAATAGTAATAACTATGTATATATTTATTAATAAATAATATATTTAATAATAAGAAACATATTTAATAATAAGGCAGATTGGAATATAAAGAAAAAGTTATCATTTAGAAGATGAAATAATCAATTGTAGTGTGATCATTTTGGTATATTTATCATCATTGTGGAGGAACAGAAAAAAGTTTATAAAAAAGCGTTGCATTCTTTCTCTATTGTAACAATTTTAGAAATATTTATAGAATTACTTTATGTATAAATTAAACTATTACGAGTTCAAACGATGAATTCGTATTCTTTTGCCATGACTCTCATTAAATGTAGTAGTTTATAAGTTATCGTGGAGGCAAGGAAGTTTATGTTAATTAAGAAGTCGCATAAATACTCAAAAATTTCAGAGGCCCCTAAGAAGGTGGTATTAACGGTAGAGGAATGAAAGCGTTGCATAAATATTTTTGATTTTATTATTGTATGTGATTTGTAAGAAGAGGACAGAGTCACGAAGATAGGTTATGCGTTAGGATATGTTGATTTAGAGTCATAAGTTATTGCATTGAGAGAGAGAGAGAGAGAGAGAGAGAGAGAGAGAGAGAGAGAGAGACAGACAGACAGACAGACAGACAGACAGAGAGAGAGAGAGAGAGAGAGAGAGAGACAGATAGAGAGACAGAGAGAGATTAGCAAAAGGTTTATTACAAAAATGGTAAATATTGAGAGATAAAGGACTTGAAGTGTGAGAACCTTAACTCGAAAGAGTTAGTAATTCGAAGGTATAAATTATTAATTAGTTGATAAAGAATTAGACGACGGCAATACTGAATCAGAAGACAGATCGTTTACCTTTTTCTAAGGTGGGATGGGTATTAAGTTGTTTGCTGATATTACTTACATCTTTTATTTTATCTTTCAAAAATTTAATATATGTATCTAAAAAGATTATGGAGGAGATCATATAGAAGAAATATACGATAGATATTTTAACCAGTATTACAAAATGTATTAATTTTTTATCTCTTGTATGTTCAACCACTGTAATTTTATAATTATTGAAATAATGAAACTGTTGTTGAGAATATGTTAAAGTTGAATCTGGTTCCTACAGTAGAGATAAATGTTGGTAATAGAATAACTTAAAAAATGAGATTGGAAAAAGGCTTGAAATAATTTCTCGGTTGTATAATATACAGCCTTTTATTTTACTATTATTTTGATTTAGTATTCTTTTTAATGTAACACATAAGTATGTATGTAACAATTAAGTAATATTACAAACGATAAGTAACAAATGAATATTCTAATTAATTAATATTAGTGGTGTTAATTAAAATGCAATATGCAATAAAAAGAATATAAAAAACATAATATAAAAGATACTGACAAATATAACGTAATTAGAGTACCGTAAAAATAATTATAATACTAAATAAAGAATATTATTGTCGGTCATGCAGATCACAGTTTTATCGGCTGTGCATTCGGTATGGCTAATACATTAAATTTGTTTAATAGTAAAAGTATTTTATATATATAACAGTTATTATATAATTATTATATTTATAATAATTATTAACAAGGCATAATAAAATTATCATTCTGTGGTTTTGTATTAGTCATATTTATTATTTTATTTCCAGTAACAAAAAAAAAAATCATTGCAATAAATACTATTTTTCAAAAAAATGAAATCTATAAATTGTAAATATAAATGGATATCGAGTATCTGGTTGAGTGGAATATGTGTTTCATTTATAAACACGCTTTCAAAACTAGTAAATATTTATAATTTTTACTATAAAATCATTTTTAATCGAATAATATTCAATAATGAATACGATAAATCTATTATTATATTAAAGATTTATATGTACTTATTTTATTAAATATAATTAAAATCAAAGTTAATAAATTCTTAAGTGCATTGTTGAAAATTTTTTATGAAAATTAAAAAAAACTATTAAAAGATATTATAGATATTATAGTTCTACACAACCACATTTCAGTATATATTTTTGAAATTTTTTTGATTAAAAAATAAATGAAAACTCGATAAAACAAACAAACAATAAATAAAATTGCACAGTCACAAATTCTGAAAACCTGTTTATCATTATTTTATGTGACTTCCAAAGATGAATTTCTGACTTATGAATTTGTAAAGAAAGAAAATAACAAAATAAATTGTCTTATTGTCAATGGAAAGAAAGGCACTTTTTCTTTCATGAAAGAGGGGTTTTGTTAAAGAGCAATTAATTTATGTTGATATTTTTTCTATCTTCCATAAAATATTTCACTGCTACAAATAAGCTCACTCCCTTAGGAGTCAGTTTTACTTGGCGCTCATTGGGTTCTTAGTTCGAAAGTTTATTGTGGGCGCCTATAACATCCTGCCATCAATATTACTCGTTGACAACTCAAGAGCTCTGCTCTAGGAGACAGAAAGCTAATATGTCGAAGAAGAAGGATGTAGCCCCGCAAGCTAAATATCTCGCGAGATAGAATATTATATTTTATTTGTGCTCTCTGATCTATCTTCTCTTTATAATTTTTTTTCATTTACTTTAAATTGTTTTATCTCGTGATGTAAATTAAAGATCCATTTTTATTTATTTTATGACAAAAGCTAATTGTAAACGTAAATCATGTGAAAAAGTTAGAATTAATCTCAGTTCATTTAATTTAAAACAATAATAATCAGTGAAATTCCCTTGGAACCAGTATTTCTACGTCACTTAAAACATCAATTATTGATTATAGCTGTTCAATACATATTTACATTAAATTAAAACTCAAATAAACATTTATAATTATGTTGACTTATAAAATAATAAACAATTAATTTCTTAATTTTTTAATAATAAATTTTAGCTATATGAGCTTGGTTTTATTTTATAAAAATTTGCCTAAAAATATTAATTCACACAAGACTGTTGTATTTACGGGATTTGCTAAATTTAGTTGAATTTACAAAAAATCTTTTAGCGTACGTATAAAAACCTAAACCTAATATGAGTTAGATCGAAATCACGGTCCATCCTATAGAAAAAAAGTGAGTTTAAAGGAGAACGACAGATATAGGCATCTTTGGTAAATAAAATAATAATGTAATGTGATGTTATAAATATAGCCTCAGTTCAATATACATTCCTAACCATATTGGTTTTTCATCTGACAGTGGGTAAAGGTGGGCGATGAGAAATATTAAAGCCGGCGCCTCTGGACTGCCAGTATAGCTTCTCTTCCACGCCAAGATTTACGAAGCGTAGAACAAATACGTAAATTACATTTTTGAATTAATAGATATGTATACAAATACTTTTTTATTTACTTGTCAACCTCTAATACCTTAAGCGATTAGTTTCATTGCTTTGCATTTTTCCATTCTACTTAAAAAAAAAAAAAAATTATTAGTTACTGTACGATCTACAAAAACAAATGTACATAGTAATTTCAGGTTGGTTTATTTGATAATTTATAGTAATAAAAGTCATTATTCAAGTAATATTCATTACTGAAATCATTTTTTTGACGAACATTAAAAACATGACTGCACAGTGCTTGTTCTTAATAATTTGCGAATCAACAATAATTATACGTTAGTAATAATATAAAAACTGTTATTATTTTTATAAAAAATAAATTAAAATTAAATGAAAATAAAATTTTTAATAAAATCTAAATTAAATTTATATCGCGATCATTTGATGTATAATCTTTATACCCAGAATTTATGAAGCTCGTTAAGAATGTATAAAAATAATTTAAGACGTGAGAAAATAATTATCATGTTATTAAATTTTGGAAAATTGTTTTAATTATATGCGCATTTTTTAAGTCAAATTAAGATACACTATAATAAAGTAATAAATAGCATACATATTTACATTATTTTTTGTTCAACTTCTTATTATTTGTATACTATTGTACTGCGTGTTCTCTAGTCTAATAAAATTATTAATGCTAATTTGATTATGTAACGTTTTGGCATCATTTATTCAAAATTATTTACTTCCTTATTTTTAATATTTGTACTTTGCCAATCAGTTTATTATAATATTTTTAAAAAATACTAAAATTTTAGATAAATTATTTAAATATTTTTTATATTTATTGAGTCTTATCACGAGAATATGCTTTGTTTCATCCATATAATTTGTGGGGAAGATTGTGCAATCAATTTTGCCAATGCAAATATGAATTCTAAGTTTATTAGTTGTATGTTTATTGTATTTAATTAGGTAATAACTGTTTATTACATTACCTACGTTAACTGGGCTGAGAACAGAAACTGAAAATCTAATTGCTACATCCTGTTTCATTATTATGGGAAAAGAATCAGCTGTGTGTGCAGAAAGCAAACCTACGTGGTTTTATCATCTTCGTTGTTGTGGAAGCAAATCAAGAAGATGTGTCGACAGCTGATTCATGATCTTGAAGGAATACCTCCGTTGAAAATCATTATAAATGAAGATAATCAAATATATTTAAAAATTATTAGCCACAAAAATAATAAATTCAGTAACAGATTCAAACACGTAGACACAAAATTTCATTTTATCAATAATCTATGAAAGTAATTGATTACCATTACTCCTACATGGATAAAATGACAGAAAGTGATCTGCATTGAATAACAATTGTTTTATTTTTACCATATAAATATAAAAAATATAAAACAAAATTAGATAAGAAGCAAACTCATGAGCGATGGCTAGATGAAAATCGTAGTACAGGAGACTTTTAACTTTAATCTAGGTGGGGAATATAATTATTGTATAAAATTCAAGTGAATGCAATGGCATCTACGGTTAGAGTAATTTGCAAAACACTATTTAAGCTGTATATAGGTAATCATGGTTATACTTACACGATAGAGAAGAGAACTCAGCAATAAAGAATGTCTAACTGAGATAATCAGTAGAAGAGTTATAATTACATTAAATCTTCCTTATTGGTACGTACCTTTTTATATAGTTCTTACCTTATGAATTTTAATTCCTAAATTATTAACAACTCACTGGTAACTCAGACGAGAATTCATGGGATTAGTTTGTTACAAAACCAATACTAGAAAATAACACAAGGTTAACAATGCTCTTTGTAATGGCAATGTTGAATAACATCGAATAATATCAAATGTATAGATCCATATAGTTGCATGATTAATACATTTGCAGTGAAACTTATCTCATTAATAAGAAATAAGAGCTTTTTTTACTTTTTTGATAAGAAAAGTAGAGAATTCGATAGTTTTATGTCCTTTATTCATTTATTTTATTCAGAAAATCTCCTTATTCTTCATATTATATACGATTGATATGATAGATCAACTATAAATAAAAGTGCCAAGGAGTAATCATCAATGTCTAAAAAGATCTTGAAAATAATTTCTTCATATTTCTTTCGAATATTGTAAAATACATTAACTTTGAGTTTCTTACTGTCAAAAATTGTTCTGACAACAATCTACAATTTTCCTAAATTCCGATAGTGGTTATTTTACTCATTCCTATAATCTTAGCTATCAATTTTGCATTATTTGTATGCATTGTTTGTAGTTACCAATTGTTCTATTCTGGACGAAACTCTTCTAAATATATCATTTCTTTATTCTGAAGATATCTTGCTCTATTATTTACTTCTTTAATATTGAGGTCCAATAATGAACATGTTATTTTTGATATTTTCATTTTTAATCTTATATGTTCTCCCGCTGACCTGACGCTATTTTAAGTTCTTCATATCGCTTCTTCGCGTATATTAATTTAGAACCTTACACATCACAATCTATTAAAATAATAGCTGCAGTTGCTTCAGAAGGGTCGAATGCTTTTATCTGCTTTATTGAAAATCTTTACCAGTAACAATTCTATTAAACAGAACATTTAGTAAATTTAGAAGATTTTTTGGTTTGGTACTATATTTTCTGAAGTTTTGATTAATAGATTTTGTAACTTTTGATTAATTCTATAATTGAAGCATTTGACTTTTATACTACGTTAATTAGATGGTTCTTAAAACTTGAACATGTATAAATATTCTGTTTCATAGTTGAGTAAGTTCTAGCTTTAAATTTTGTACATTAAAGACTCCAATTAATAACCGTTATTCATCGTTAATATTTCTTTTTTTTATCTTATTTAGAAATTATCTTCGTAATTAATGCTTAATTTTTTATACAAGTAATTTTAATTCCGATTTAAGATGCTCCATGGACTCATTCATTAGATCATTTACGTTTTCCTCGTAAAATTTGATGTAATATCTATGGAAATCGGTAGTCTCAAAATAAATTTCAAAACAATGACTATTTTGTAAACATCTCTAGTATTTATTTTTGAGTTTCTAATTTACGATATTCTTTTTATAAAATGTGGTAGAAAATAAAATTATAATTGTAATTAAAACAATAAATTATCTTTATTTTAATATACTATTTTATATGTACAGATTTCTCAATTGTATTTTCAATAATTTTTTTAATTATGTATAATGTATTTAAAAAGTTGAATAAATAAAATTAATATTTATACAATTGTTATTTATGATTCTTAGTTTTAAATAAATACGTGCTATAAATAAATGAATAAATAATACAATCTTATGCATATGTTTATACACATTATATAAGATAATATTACTTTAAGTGCGTAAAAATTTACAATTTTATATATTATAATAAATATTGAATTAAAAAGATAATGAATTATTTATTATCTTTAAAGAATTTTAAGTATAGATCATTTAATTTTATTTATTTTTTAAATATATTCTAAATACATATCCTAGATTTTATACAAGTGAATCATAATATCAATCATTTTGTATGATATTATTTATTAGAATAGTTAATTTTGTACTTCAAAAAGAATTTATATATAGAATTGTGGTAATGAATTGCAAAGTTTTGATTTTTCTTATAAAAACTAATCAAAATAGATATGTATGTATATAGATATATAGATAGATATATATAGATACATACATATATGTACTGTTATTGATAAAAATTAAATGTTACTAATAATATTATGAAAAATGAAAAAAATGCATTTAGAATAGTATTTCTTAAACAATGATAATTCTGTATTTACAATTTTTTTCGTACAATTAACATCAATATTTTATATGTATACAATAATGCCTACTCATTTTTAAGAATTCTAAGAAACAAAGGTGATGATCTTAACATAAACTAAAGTTTAACGATGGATAAAAGATACAATCACCGCATACACAAAAAATTAGGTACGGAAGTTTAACTTATTTGAAAGTAATTTAATGAATCAGTGAAATATATATATATATATAAGTAAAAAATAATTTTTAAGAAAGCCCACACGAAGAACGGGATTTATAATAATAAGGCATACATCAATCTCAATTACAGTGGACAACAGCGTTGCGTGAGTTCCTTCATTTTTCATTTCCTTCTATTTGTACCAATTTTACTCATCTTTGGTATCTGTATATTTGTGAATCAAGTTAATCATTTTTTTTTTTATAGTGAAGGAATTATTAGAATGCTTTTTTACCACGATTTTATGCAATACTAGAAATATTTGTTGTATTTCTATAATATAAAATAAATTGCAATAAATCAGTCAGACGAAATAACAATTAATATTAATAATAAAAATAAAAAAAAACAATTAAGTAGATTTTTCAATAGTATAAAAAAAATATTATACATATAAATTTATTTTGTAAATATAATGATCCTTTATAAGATGTTTGAATTTTTTAAAGTTGTGATAATATTTTCTTTTAACATTAATCAAACAATAGATTTTCATCATGAATCTTTCAAATTTGTTAACGAAATTATTTATTTTATTCAAAATATTTTAATGAGTTTTGTATAGTATTATTACACAATACATATGTGAAAAATAAATATATTTTTTTTTACAAAACATAAAATAATTATGTTTGTTTATTATATACAGTCCTATTGAATAAAATATTAACTAATATTTAATTATTGAACAATAAAATATTTATCATCAATTAATAAATTATTATATATTATAAATGAATTAATATAAATCATAAGTGTATATTTTAATATTCAAAATGGTTTTATTGTTTCATGAGATGTGTATTAATGATAATAACAAATTAAATTGTCATACATATTATAACTATTCTCTAATGCTTGTAAAGCAAAAAAAAAATTAATATTAAATCAACATATACATATATATGTATATATATATATATATGTCTACATGTATGTGTGTATAAGTTAACAATTGATAGAAAATTGTCCTTGTTATTTGCAGTGTTAGTACTATGTAGACAATTTATATAATATTTTTACCTTTTATAATTTTTTTTTATCACGGATTTCATAAATTTTCCTCACACATAAATATATAATATACATTTTCATTTGTAATCTTCAACTTTTAAAAGATTCTATTGTTTTTGCTGCATAATTTTATAAATAATGTATATGACCATATATATAAATCAATTAGTAATGGAACAATACTTAATAATTAATATTTGATATTCAGAAAATGCACTCTGTAAAATATACAATTTTGTTGGAAAAAGTCAATTTTTTACCCTCATTATTATGCATAAACTAGTTAAAAATTTATTTTCTTTTTATAAAAAAGTCTATTAATTATTCATATATAAATTTTTTTGGTTTCATATAAACTATTTATGTAATTCAAGAATTATTAAAAAAAAAGAAAAAAAGTATTGTTAATTAAGTCATTTTAAAGATAATTGATTTCTCACAAACTTATTTCAATTTTTTTTGTATATATATCTATTATTAGGTAAATCGCTAATTTATAACATAAAAAACAACAATAACAATAATAATAACAACAACAACAACAATAAGAACAACAGCGACAATAATAATAATACTAATACACTATCTCTTGTATAATCAATCTATTAATGATAAGAATCTGCATTAAAGTTCAAACATGATCAAACTACATTGACGATATGATAAAGGGGTATTGTTATAAAAAAAGTATATACGGAAAGGGAGAGTGAGAAAGATGCAGTAACATTAGTTGTCTCTACTGTTATACACAATCAAATCGTTCAAATTCATATCCCAGAGCGTTTTGACCTCGCGGTTCCTTTGTACTTTCATGCAATCGATTCTTATTATTGCTTTTATTATAATTTCTGTTTCTTTTTTCTTTTCTTTATTCTGCCTCTCACTTTTTGCATTTCTTTTTTCTTTTTCTTATTTACAATTCATCAATCCAAATTATTCTTTTGAAAATGATATTACATATACGCTATAAAAACAAAAACATAACAAAGTATTTTATAAACTGTAAACTGAGTGCATGGCTTATTTTATCAAAAAATTTATCAACTCATTGTAAAAGTAAATTAATTACGTACATATGTGTGTATATATTCTTTTTTCGTAAAAATTTAATAAAATAGAATGTAAGGAAGAAAAAACGTATAATAAATAGTATTTTTATTATTTTATTAGATCATAATTGATGTTGAAATTATTTATTATTAACCTCATAATAGTTTTTTGTATCTGATGTATTCGAATATATAAAATTTGTATAATTTTAAATACTTAAAATTATTCTAATTAATTTTATTTGAGTAATTATTTTTATATAATTTATATAAATTATCACCAAAATGTAACAATTTATTGTAAAATTGTAAACATTTTGATACACTTTGACTTGCTAAAAAAACTTTGCCTTATTTATTATTTTATCAATTTATACGTAAATAAAATTTTTACCTACTAAAGTAGTATTTGTTGTCTATTATTTTATATCTTCTTTATTATTTACCCATTTTTTCATTTTTCTCAATAAAACAAAATAGAAATGTATACTGTTAGCTTATCACACATATATATCCAAGAATGATTGAAATTTAACAAGGTAATCGGTGAAATGAATTTGTGTAAAGAATTAAAATTAATAAATTTATATTCCAATATTTATTCAAACAACGAAATGAAAAGAGTAAATATAATAGTTCATTCGAAAATTTTTATGAAAATCATATTCGTCATGGTGATTAATGCTAGTGAATGGCAGTACGCTTTAGTATCTATTATAACTATTAGATTAATAGAACGAAAGCTGAAATATGCACATAAATTTCATACTTTAATCATTTACAAATAATTATATTATACCTAGATGTAATTTTTAATATTAATAGTTCAACTAACATCTATAGTAATACAATATAAAGTTTTTTTTTTCAAAGTAACTGATCACACAATTACTGATGTACAGATATATAAACAGGTACAATTACAAATCTTTTATGTACTTTAAAAATTATATTTATTTATTTATTACATTATAATTATCTTGTTAAATTATTCGATATTATAATAAAGAAATTAATTGGATTAATACTTTAAATGAATTATAGAATACAAATATTTGAACTTAAAACCAGTGAATTGAAATTAGACATAGTACATGCATTTTTAAAATAGTACAAAATATAATTTAAGAACAAAAATATATTAATGCTGTTGTAGTAATTAAAATATATGATTTATTCATTATTAGTAAAAATTAATTGAAAATAATGTTATGAGAATTTCAATTAAGTAATAAAATAATCAGAAATTAAATTTGAGACAGAAGAAAAAAAGTTTTTGTAGACTAGGTTACTTTCAGAGTATGTGAATCTTATTATATATGCCAATATAAATGTATTTGCATATTTTCATTTATGAAGATATGAATTAAAAAAAAAAGTTAAATTTACTATTTTGTAAAGTATTATATAAGGATACATTTAAAAACAATAATTGAATATAATATATTAAAAAAGAAATAAGAAAAAAAAAACCGAAGAAAGAATAATAATGAAAGAGAAAATGAAAAAGAAACATAAATCGCATTTATGTGTACAGAATATGATTTATGATGTCGCAATGATTTGACGTTCAGATCAGATGCGATGCATTGATTTTATGAACCGTTTATACACTTTACTTTCCTAGTACTTACCTGGTCAGTACGCATTTAGAACAAGTTTCTCATCATCATTTAACGGTGTTTCATATTTTTAATGTTCTACATTTTAAGAATAAAGAAGTAATAAACTTTGTAAACATTTTTATTTATTGAAATATAAAAAAAAATTTCTAAATTTATCAAAAATAAATAATGAAACTTTTGAAATCGAGTGATATCGTCTATTTCGATTATAAAAGTGTAAATTGAAAAAGTAAACTTTTAAAAATATTATACTGAATAAAATAAAAACATTTTACATTTGTTAATTAATTTTTTCTAGAATATATGCAATGCATTGTATATTAATCAAATATTTTAATTGATAACTTTCAGAAGTATTATTTATTAATTAATGCTGTAATATGAATGTTTTAAAATTATCCAAAATAGATTATGAATGTTTTTTAGTATTTATTTAAATTACTATTGGATATTACAATTTTTCATAATATTTATGATTATAAACATAAATTGAATAAATTTTATTAAATATTAAAATGACTAAATAAATAATTTGATTAATAAGTGGCAACAGTTTGTATATCATAAATCAATATTGTTAATTAAATGAAATATATTACAATAAAAATAACTTCTTCTTGAATTTATTTAAAAAAAAAAGTATTAAATAAAAAGGAAAAGGTTAGTCCATCATTACTTTCCCATGTAATATAATTATGATATTTTTTAAATTTATTTATTGTAAAATATTATTACTATGTAAACAATAAATTAAAAATTTTAAAATATGATATGATAACATCATATTTTAATTTATCCAATAATTTAATCGCTTATTGTATATAATGATAATATTTGAATAACACTTTCATTACAGAATTACACCCTTCCAATAAGAATAAAGTATGTTTGAAGTAAAGCTTAAAAAGTTTGTGGATTAACTTTTATACATTGTGCATAACGTCTTGTGTAAGATATTTAAAGTGTCAAAAGTCAGTCACTAATATTTATTATATTTACCTTTGAAATATGTTTCTTTTTTTAGTAGATAAATATTCGGATTGCATTTTTGTATAATAAATTTGAGTTATTCTTTACCTGAACAATACGTTTTTGCTTAATATGTCTTCATTGGAATCATTTTATTATTTTATTGCATAATATATTTATATTTAATAATCTAATAATTTGTTATATCTATATGCATTTTAAAATAATGAAATTAACTCTATTATATTAAATCAAAACACAACAGTTGCCTTTATGTTAAAAAAAATTAGTAGATGTGATGATATATATATATATATATATATATATGTATTGCTTAATTTGACATAGTATAATTTCCATAAAGTTTATGATAAATTTTAAATGTTGTATGTATAAAAAAATGAAGAAAAGAGAATAAAAGGTAGAATATATATATATATATATATATATATGTACATAAACTAGCAATTCGCTGCAGATATTATTTAACAGTGGGGGTAAGGTCTGCATACACTTGAGCGATGTATAATACAAGTCAACACGACTCTCTACCTAATGAAGTAGTTTTCGAAGGGTCGACGTAAGTATAAATCGCTGAAGGGGCTTCAACACTGCTGGTAACCCTGAGGGGTGCCTTTCATAATTGGGGAGTAGTAGTTGTTTTTCTTTTTCACTCTATCATTCTCTCTGCCGCCTCTCACGCTCTCTCTGCACTTTTCATTTTTTCTTTTTTTGCTTGTCCGCCACAACCCCCGAGAGAAATAAAAAGAGAACCAATCTCTAGCATATGCTTCGCATAATCCCTGTGATTCTCTTTATGTAACAGATAAATAAATCTCTCATTTTTCTTCACGAGTATAGATTTCATGCAATTCATTTAGAAATCTGTGTTCAAATTTTGAATTTGTTTTTCAATAATTTGAGCTTGATATAATATATATATATATATTTTTTTTAAATCTAAGTAAATCACTTCTTTTCGCTTATATTTATCTTTCAGATAAAATAATTTTAATTGTACAATGCATGATAAAATTAGGTACAATTCCTTTCTAAGATAAATTTAACATATTTCATTTTTTAAATAGCTTGTATAAAAAAAGAATAAAAGACATACTTTTTGGAAATAAAAATAATGTGAAAAAATTTAATAATAAATATATATGTAAGCTTAAAATAATATGTGAATATATATTTAAATTATTAACCTATATATGTATGAAAAACATAATTAACTTTTGAACTCTTTAAATGATTATTAAAAAAATTTTTTTTTGATAATTTAAAGGATTAATTGTTACTTGAAATATTTAAATTTAGTTATTTCGCTTTCAAATATTTTTTAAAAAAATTTTTTTTTATAATTTTACTGGAAAATGTTCCGTAAATAAGTGTCTAGAATTTTTTTTTTCATTCCATTCCTTGTAAGCATATGTGTTGTGATAAAATCACCGAATAATATTTATTTTATTATTTCACGTTATGTTTTCTTTAGTTTTGATTACCAAAAAAAATGTTCCAATTCTATATTCTATATCTTTCCATCATTTAATTTATATAATTTTGTGAAACAATATAATCATAAACATATTATAAATATATAAATATATTACAACTTTTAAAGTTCTTAATTCTCTTACAAATGAGTTCATAAGTACGATTTATTCATAATTGTTATCAATGAAATAAAATCTTTAGATATTTGTTGGTAACAATTATGTAATTAAAAATTTTGAATCGTATAATTTTTATGAATATATGTTTAATTCGTGAATCTGTCTCTTTAATGTCTTATATTTTTTAAAATTATATTAAAAATATTCTATTAAAAAAATTTTTTTTGATATTCAAAATAAATTGATTAGTTAGTTATAAAAAATCGTATTAGAAAAATAAGTATTCCTACATAAAATTCTTTTAAATATTAAAAAGATACTGCATTTTTATTATTGACTATATAAGTACTAAAATTTTATTACAGAAAATTCGAATTAGACAAAATGGCAAAAATATTTTAAATTAGATATTTTTCTCTACCTGTAAGTAATGTAACTAAGAAAATTCTTCTTTTGCAAAGTACAATAAAAATTTTAGCTCCGTTTGAATAAAGCGAATCTATAATTACCACAATTACGAGTTTTAAGTACGTTTGTGGATTCCAACGTATAGTTTATGCGAATATTGATAAGTTTTATCTACCCTTTTATTTTTAATTCAATGACGAATATCCACACTACACAATATGGAGCATGAAAAAAAAAGAAATCTGTATCGAAATAATTCTTTTAACTTGCTCCTTACTAATAACAAATTTTTATCTCAGGAACGCTTATACTCTCAATGGACCATTATTTCCACTAATTTGACAGTTCTGTAAAAGATGATTATCAATAATAATGATTACGAAATTCATTCACATAAATTTAATCCTTCAATTTCTATTATGTAAAATATAAAAACTTATAGTCCATGATTTACGTTAATATATCAACTAATTTCATTAAATTCAGAGCCTCTGTTAATATAGAAAAATCAAATTCAGTTGTTTGATGGTAACTACCTATTTTCTTTCAAGATCTTTGCGAGTTATAAAATTTAAAAACGCCCATCCACTTTTAGAGTAAAAATAACTCATCCTAGTTCTCTCTAGATATGCTGTAAAAAATAAAAATAAAGTAATCTCCCTGTATCCAACATCTCCACAACAAAAAGTATTTAGTAACACAAGGTTTTTGCTATAATAGTTGATGTAGAGCATGTATAAAAATCGAATTTAAAATTTCAATATAATTAAATATTATTAAAAATTACAACTCATCTGATTACAAATCATCTCAAGTACCTAAAAAAGAGAAATTAAACACAATTCCCAGAAAATATGAATTTAAGAGGCCCTACGAACAATCTACCTCGTTTGCATCAACTGTTTCAAAAATATTTAGATTTCACTACTTATTTCATCAACAACTCACTTTTTGCAAAATTAATTAACTTAATTTTATTCCTTTGTCTACAACAGCTTTTTATAGGAAAATTTAGTTACATGGTACTCTCATTTAAGACTAAACTATCTTTTCTTCCATTTTTCCAACTCTTCATCCTGCAATTTTCACTACATGATTTGTTAAATTTCTTCTAATTTCTGCATGTGTTTCTTTCTTGTAAATTATATTCACTAATGGCTATGTAATTAAGGAATTTATCTTACTTCTGCACTCCAAAAATTTTGAACTGTATAATGATCTTTTCATCCTATAGCTTTCTTTATTTATAAATTTAAATACTAACAGCATCCAGACTAAAACACAAACTTTTCCATTTTGCTTAGAAAATAGTCAAATAGTCATTCCTGGTTTCTCGCACTTTGATGTTTATCGCGGAATATTGTAAAAGCTTTTTTAGATTATCTCCTAACGATTGTCAAGATCTCAGTTCTACTGTTTGCAACTATCACGAACTCCAGAAAAATGGACTGGTTACACCTGTAACCTGTAATATATTTTAGAATTGTATCATTAATACCCATTTCCCAAAATGAAAGAATTACTTACATGGCTTTTGCCATTCTTGAAGGATAAGGGTGTCCAAAAGTTTACAAACTCAGGCAAATATTATGAATCACCTTTCAAAACTTTTCTTTTGTATATAAATTGCCATGCCAAACATCTATGGAAAAAAATTTAAACTTCTAAGTATGAAAAATCATCTCAATTTTTGTCCAAAAATTTTTGTTAAAAAAGATATAACTGTGCTACTAGAAAAATCTATAATTACATTTGTAGGTCTTAAAACCTTCCTCGATTTTTTAATATCTGATTTCTTAGAATAAAGTACTTCCAATAATTTGTGAAAAAATACATATTTTTAATAACTTTAAGCGTTACACATATATTTCTCACCATTTTAATTATTTATTTATTAAAAATATATAATTAAATAAATATATTTTTATATTTCTTCATTTTATTATTTTCTTAAATGGTTTTTTTCTATTGACTCATATATATGTGAATATAATTGGTGTATCATATCAGATTAACGGGTTGTATTGGAAAGTACTATTGTATAAATTGTTTAGTCTTGGATTGACAATAGAATTTGGAGGGAGTCTGTCCACAGTTTAAAATATTATCAAGTGAGATAATTTATTGTAAATATATACACTAAAGAGATAGTAATATTATTTACAGAGTAAAAATGAAGAAAAAAATAAATAATGCAGTAAATTGTTACTTATATGAAACTAAGAAAATGTAAGTTAAATTTAAATTTATAAGACATAAATGTATTAAAACTATTCAAGAAAAAAAAACTAGTTTATTAGAGTTATATAATTTGTTTATAGATTCCGATACAAAAGTTTAATATATTTAAGTAATTATTTATAGAGTTTTAAAAATATACTTTCAAATACATATGCAAAGCCTTAATAATAATATAATACTATGTTAAATATAATTTTGAAATGAGAATTTATTTAAAATTTCTATAAATAGTTTAAACCAACTAGTGAGCAATAATTAAAAATGAGTAATTGTAGTACTAGATTTAAGGAAAAAATATATAAGACTCAAATTCACGTAAAAAAAATCATCGGTGCATTTAATATAACCAAACACACCTGCACAATTATCTTCAATCCGATGCTCACGGGAGTTTTTATATAAAGTAGAGTAAGGTATAATACATTTCGAGTTCGTTAGCTTTATGTGAATATAGAGAATCTGATGTGTAACTTATCGTTCAATATTTAACGTGCTTTATAATTCAATACCCTATTCCTGACCAGGTGTAAGTAGCATCTCCCTTTTTGCTTCTTGTTTGTTTTTTTTTTTTTTTTTTTGAGCCCTTTGTCATAGTCCCCTCAAATTATTTGAGATAATTATTTCTCTTATAATATTATACATATTCGCATAATTATCTACTTTCAAAAACAAATTGTTGATCAATAAAAGCTTTAATAATTTTAATTGATAATAGAAATTTATATATTAACTCATATAAGAAAAGAGTTTTTAAAAAAAATTTGATTAATATATAAAATATAATAATAAATTAACTAAAAAGATAATAATAAAAATGAAATTTAATCGTGATAATTTCAAAGTATTCTTAATTTTTAGATTTTTATAAATAATATAGTTTGAACATAGTTTAACAAAAATATTAATAATAATAGTATTATAGAAAAACGGTGATTATTAATACGTATTATGCATATTTAAGTTCATTATTAACATTTAATTTAAATATTTTTGTTTTAATAATATTTAATAATGATATTAATATTATTTATTTTATACAACCTATTATTTAACTTCTATACTTTTTTATCTTATAAAATTCAGGTTTATTCTGACAATTATTGAAAATATACATAATAATAATCTTTAAAATATATAATGCGCATGAAAAAGAATACTAATATAATTTATTTTCATATTTATGTTATTTCTATATTTTTTATATATTTTTACTATATATGAAGAAAAATCGTAATACATAAATGTATAAATTAAATCATCAAGAAAAAGGATAATTTATTATTTTTTAAATAATAAAATAGTAAGGGTAAATGAATCGACAATGAGAACGAATTTATGTAAGAGTTAACATTTTATCTTATACTATTTGCGAAATTTATATTTAAATTTGGTTATTAATTTGAGTTTAACAGACTGTTTGGTTTATAATATAAAGGAGAATGAAAACATTTATCAAACATCGAAAAATATTTCTTGATATTTACTTTAAAATGAAGAATGTAACAAGAAAATTTTATTAGAAGTTGAAGATACAAATTTTTTTTAATGCTATTTTCAACTCCATAGTTTTTCCGAGTTTTCATCTTTGAAAAAAAAACGTTAATAATACGTTAAAATGATGAATCAAGGTTTTCTGTACATTCATGGACAATACATCTTAGACTTTACAAGTATGATTTATTACTTTTCTTTGATATATTTCTTCATCTATTGTTTGGAAGAAGGGGATGAATATGTACGATGTACATAGTTTTATTATTTTAATAATTTAATAATTTTATTATTTTATTTATTTTTATAAATTCTACAAAAATTATTTTCACTTTACATATTTTTTAAAACTATTTTTTAAGTATTACTTAAATAAATTAAAAAGGTTAAATGAAAAACTTTCAAAAACTATTTATACGTGTGATAAAATGCGTAAAAGAAGTTAAATGTAATTTATAAATGTGTAATGCTCTATTGCATTTTCATTGTATGTATGTATATGAAAGAAATTGGAATTATTCAAAATAAGTAATTTTTCAAAGATATAAAAGGTGTTTGGTACATGAAACTTCATTTGAAAGATACCCCTATAATTTTAGAAGATTAATAAAATTTATAATAATCTTAAAGATGAACTTTCTTTTAAGTAATAATAATATTTTTTTCTTTATAAATTATGGAAATCACACATAAAAACTAAATTATGATTGTTCATTATGATTTTCATGAAGAATATTATGGGCAGATTATTGTATTCTCACTATTATTTTAACTATAGCTATGACAATTCACATTTTATAATAATTTTTTTATTATGTATCCTCTTGTTTTTTTATCATATAAATATTTATTCTAATGTGTAACAATTCTGAGATAATTTGGTTTGCGTGTATTATTTCTTTATCTATAGTTGGCTATTACCCCAGTCTGTATAGTAAGTTTGTGTAAAAGAGTGAAATTGTACAAGAGAATTATTATTATTCCTTTTCTGTTAAATCACTATGTTGGCTGGGCATTAAATATAATTTATTTAATACCCGACACAGTGTATACCGTATTTTTTTTATTATTATTCCAAATTCATTACATGTAATTTTTAATCACTCGACATAGAGTACAAGTATAAATGATTTCTAAAAAGTTTTAAATAAAATATGTTGAATAATTGGAATGAAAATACAGGTCATCAGATTTTTTTCTTGTATGGATAATAGTAGAATTTTTATCGTCAATCGTATGTAGTCTAATTTGGATGTTTTTATTAAATAAAAATAAAGAGAATCTGTTTCGTTTTGTTTTATTTTTTTTATTTATATCTGCTGGTAAGCCTGAATGTCAGAAAGATTTAATACCATATCTCGATTTTATTTAAATCTATTTTAGACCTTTTAGAGGGGTGAGTGTTCATGCAATGACGTATTGTGGAAAGGTACTAAATGGGACTTGTATATTCTCCTTATAACTTTTTTAATTGAAATTTAAATTACATTTATACATTTTATATTGAAATTATTAATTATTTTATTAAAACTTTATGGACATTATGACTATGTACAGCACTCGCATATATCAGGCTGAAGAACATAGTTCCAACTGATAAATATAATTTTAGTTTATAGAATTTATACCCAAAGAGGTTTACACACAAACCGTGATAATCACATAACTTATTTAAAACGAAAAATTCATAAATGTTATTTTATATTATCAATATAGCTAATGGTGCCCAATTGTACAATATGAATATGACTTGCTTACGTTAGGAAAACCTCAGATATCCGTTTTAAATGGCTCCTGTGGAATGCACATGATAGGATTATGCTATAATAATGTACGAAGATCCAATTATTATTCCAATGAAGAAAAGCCATCATCTTTTACTAATATAATTGTACCTTACTTTAATGGCCTGATGGTTATTATCAAGTGTTACTGCACTTACTTATCAAAACTTACGTGTTTTCAAAAAAATTTATATATCAGCTCTATCTACCTACCAGTTAGTTTACTTAATAATAAGCAAATCGAACAAGAAAGTAATATATATATATAATGTTAAAAATAGAAATATTAAAAAAAAAATTGTTTACCAAGAAATAGAGAGAGTTTTAAGTTGGTAGAATACGTTAAATTAAGCATTTAACTCATCTTTAAGGTGAATCCAACATTATTCAAATACTGTTCTGATAAAGTATAGGAGTGGTTACATTTTAAAGATTTTTTTCCTCATAAATCACAGGATAAATATAGCTAGGTGGCTTACAAAGTACGCAACTTTTTGCTAGTAGTTGTTACTTGTATGTTCTGCCTTTATTAATGAAAACCGTAATTAGAGAGTTATCCGTTTTATCAGTATCTAATTTGAAGATCACGCAAGTATTTAAATATTGTACAATACCATTTTGATCTTAAATTGTTGATTTTAATTAGTCTAAATATACCGTTTAAAATTTTTTTTTGCATTTTTAAGTAATAGATAATATTTTTTCTTTTTTAAATAAGAAACAAATAACGTTTGTGGCTTAAACTTTGTGATTTTATTATGTAAAACATTCAAAACTATATATTTTAATTATAAAAGAAAAAAACTCAGGAAAAGGTTCCTAATGGGTATGAATAAAACCACTGGTTTATGTTGGCGACCTTTCGACAAAATTTCTTTTGTCATCTTTAGGCCTTTATTATAAATTATTTTACAACAATATATAAAGTTGTAACACAATTACTTAAAATTAAAATACAATAATAAATATTACCACAGTACTATAATGTATGGAACTTTCGTACACTCATGTCGTCAAATTTAAATGTACCAGAGTACGTATAGTTTATATATTAGTTGTATATGGCGTCAAATATCTATATTGATAGTTTAGTACATGGATGTGCTCTTGTCTGTTTATGTGTTGATTTAAATGAATTTCGAAAATTTGTTTCTTTCTATAATTTGTTTGTCTGTCTAAAATTTTGACATTGTCCAAGTCTATCGTATGTTCGTTAGTTTACGAATGAATTTTAATCATCGAGTTAGTATTTTTTTATTTTTAGTGTGCGTAAATTCGTTTTTTTCTATTTGATTTTATTTAGTTTTCTACATTAATTATCATTGCAATCTTTACAGTTTATTTTGCATATGACGCCAGCAATTTGTCATTTATCATTACTGTCCTTACTCAATTTTATTATATGGTTTAATATGCTATTGGTGGTGGGAAAACAGTATTGATATTGTATGCTTTTAATTTTTGCTGACATTTTTGTGATCTTTATTTATGTATTAGAGAGAAATTATATTTTCAAAGGATTTTTAAGAATTATTATCAAGATGATATATTCAATTTTTCTCCGTCTGTGTTAATCTGTTTTAGAAGCAGTTAGGGTAATCGTTATTCTGTAGAATGTTACTCACTTTTTCTTTGTAGTCCGATGTGTTCATAACTACAATAACATTACCGTGTGTCCAAAATGTATCTTTATTTATATTAAAATATTGTTTAGTGCGTTGGATTTTTATTATGAAACTATATTTGCTGTGTGTTGTTCTTTTGTCTGTTGTTGATTTATGTATTTGATTTATTTGATGTATTTAATGTTACTTACAATCTTACAATCATTTCGCGTACGTCTTTTTTAATGTTTTCATTGATATTAAGACTTAGTAATGCTGTCTCAATGTTTTAATAATATTTATAACATCATTAAGGGGCATGCTCTTAATTATTTTAATTTATGATCGAGCGAAATACTGTGAAAGTCTGGTCGATTATGGTTAGATATATTTCCACATATTTATCTTTAAATATTGTTTTGCTAATACTATATTTATACCTCGCCAATTTATGTAAATTTATCTTTAATTTATTAGTGTGTTTGTCTGTTTGCTTTTTGCAATTTTGGCTAATATTATTCGTAAATTGTACTATTATTTCTTTATCAATGTTACTGTTATCTATATTTGTTCTTAGTTCTTTGAGTTTTTTCGTTGAATTAAATTTTTTAATATGAATATCGGCGATGATTAATTGTAACAATTTTTTGCTAAAAGTGTCGACCAGTTTGTTAAGTTTCAGCCAGCTTGTATTATCTTATGATTTCATACGATCCATGTGTTTACTGATATTAGGTGGGATGACATTTTCTGCATTTTCAAATTCTACAAATCATTTTAGTTATAAAGTTTCAATAATTATTTATCTTAGAATTTATACATCTTTTGTAATTATAAAATTGTTTATAACAAAATTCACGTTCTGGATATTGTATTTTTATAAGAAAACCTTATATTTATACCTCATATTAAGTGTAGCGACTACCCGGAATAGGTTCGCCTCGTGATCATTAGCACATTATTTCGAGTAAGTCTTGAGCTGTCGAGGTTATCAGGAACATCAAGAAACTCGGGTATCTCTAGGTAGCCAAAATTAGTGACCTTGAAGCCAAATAACAATGCGGTATAAAAATTGAATTCAGACCTTTAATAGAAAATTTAAGAAAAGGTGACAACGCGGAAGTCGGAAGGAAGCAGTTAATTACGAGCGATCAACTATGATACTATCAAGATTTTGAATGAAAATAAACGATCGCTGTATACATTGTACAATCAATAAATATCTAACGAGTATTGTTGATCGATTAATTTATCATTTCTTTCTCTCTTTTCTTGAATTGCCAAATAATTTATAGTGTATTTCTGGATCTAAATAATGTACAGATGTATATTTCTTTTTAAATGAAATACATTCCTTTTATTGAATTATGTTCTGTCACGTAGTAGAAGATAAAACAATTTTTTCTAAATTTTATAAGGATGATTAAGGAAGATAAATTGATAAAGCCAGGGTGCCATCGATTGCATTCATATGGAATGGACGGTTTAAACTTAAAATTTTGTACACATACTAGGTATTAGAATCGATTCGCAAGTTATATCTGGGAATTCAGAATTAGGCTTGTTGGTAACCTCCTCTGAATTGTTCTTGAAAGTCCTGTATCATATTTAATATAATGATTTACACGTAAATTTATCCTTAAACACTATTTTAACATTTAAAAGTCTGCATGGTATTTTCAGCAAATCGCAAAAAAATGTTATAATGTAATGTTGTTCCGACAGTGGGTTTATTATGTCTAGCTACAGGATTTAAAAAACGCAAAGAAAAATCCTGTCGTTCTTATGTATCTCAAAAGAAAAAGAAAAAAGAGAAAGGAGAGATAGAAAAAATTACCTCGTATATTTTACGCTCTGATTCAAATAACTACGACAAATAGTCCTGTCGAAAATAATTAGCCTCAATACTTTTATAACATACCGTGGATATTACATCTTATATTTTGGACAGTGTTTCTAGAGCTGATTATTACGTAGTTTCCATAAAATATTGAGGATTTCATTTAAATTATCTGGATAATTTTGTTATGAAAATAAGATGAATGAGAAATAAATGTTTATTCTAATTTTTGAACGATAAAATAAAATTAGTTTTATTAAAATACTGAGAATTTATTAAATGAAGTTTTTATAATTAATATCAAAAATGAAATATTTCATAGCAAGTAAATATGAAGTTTATATATATAGTACATTATAAAAATAACGTAATTTCTGAATGATAAATTTCTCAATATAATGCAAATTGGAATAAAGTTTTTATTTATCCAAAAATATTATTTAAAAAAAAGAAAAAAAGAAATTAAAAATAATGTCATAAATACAGTACTAATGATTGAAAACTAGAATAATAATTACTAATTGCAATAGTACTATTATTGTAAATAAATATTTGTATAAATAATTTAAGTAAACTATTTTTATCCGTATAATTATTATTCTATAAAATCATTACTTCAGTGTTGATTTTCCAAAATGTTTTACCAGTGAGCCGTGAAAATAAGTGTCAGTGGGTGTGGTCTCGAAAAAGAGCGGTATCTTTCTTTTGTAATCGGATATGACTACGAGAGCTCTAAACATATCCTGTAATTTTATACTTTACTGTCATTTTAATCTCATTTTATGTAACTCATTTTATAATTTTTAGTTGCTAGTTTATTTTCAAAATAGTATTGCAACAATTTTTATTTTTCTACTGCAATAAGTATAAGTAGCTTAAAATAGAATGCAATTTTATAAAAATTCAAATAATTTGTTTGAATAGAAGCTTAAAATTAAAACAATTTTTCAATCAAAAAAGTTATAGATTTAAATATATTCAACAACAACGATGTGTAGTCTTTGTCTTATTTTTAACTTTTACCAAGTTTGTATTTTACAATTGTTATTTTGTTATTTTGACGAGTTCTCTTGCAATTACTTTGATAGAAAAATTGGCCAAATTCTTGAAAGGGCAAAATCACCTTTGTAATATAATCTAATATTCCGTTTTCACGAGTTGACAATGATCGTGATTAATGATATTAATAGAGGCTCCCGATAAGTAATTAGACACGAACGCGGTTGCGCATAAATTGCGCCAGCCAAATGGCAGTTCAAAGAAAATTGTTCTTTTTTTTGGGGGTGGGGGGGGGGTGGGGGGGAAGAAGAAAAGAAGGAAAGAAGGAAAGAAGGAAAGAAGGAAAGAAGGAAAGGAGGAGAGAAGAAAAGAAGGAAAGAAGAAAAGAAGGAAAGAAGGAGAGAAGGAAAGAAGAAAAGAAGGAAAGAATAAAAGAAGAAATAAAGAAATAAAGAAATAAAGAAACAAAGAAGCAAGGAAGCAAGGAAGAAAAAAAATAAACTTAGTACTCATTAAAACTGCGGGAATAAGAAAGATACGATAGCTCAGCGTTCGACTATCTCTAAAAGAAAGGCAGGCTGCGCCTCAGCTAATAACGTGTGCTTTGAGCAGTCGCGTAGAGTTGGGCGTGTCTCAGAATTTGAGCTATTTTCAAGCCTTCGTGAGGCGGCGCATTTATCATTTAGCTCTCTTTTGCGGTGACAGCACTACCGGAAACCAAACGGTCTATGAGCCTCTTGTGGTCCTTCTGATCAACATGCTGATTGTCAAGATACTCGAGCTTGCATAATTTATTTGAATCGCCTATATTTTTAAATTATTTTTTCTTCATCCTTGCAAAAATTATTATTCCCCATTAATGATCCGAGAAAATTGGAATGCACGGGTATACGTATACAGGCTGGACTTGACAGACCCCATCCTATTATTCTTGGGAGTATAAATATAAAGAGAGTGATACCAATGTAATTTACACAAATCCATTTATTTAGAGTGAAGCGCGGCCCACAATTATCATTATCAACAATAATCATCTGAATTTACTTTGATTTAACATCCATTCATCTTTTACTCTTTTTCATTGTCAATCTCTATTAATAATCTTTACAACATATTTAATTATTGGTCTACTTTTATAGCATACTTAACTTCTTTTTTTTTTCAATTTCATTTTTTGAAACGATCCTATCAACAAATTTACAAGGGTTATATTTTATTTTTGTACCATAATTTAAATATTGAATAACTTGTAAATTTAATACCAATATATATATATATATATATATATAGGATATTACACAATAATAAATAATTAATAGTAACAAAAATAAGTGTATCAATAATTTTACAAAGACAGTAAAATAATAAATAATACTTTCATTGTAATAATTTAGTTTATTACAGTTTTTTATTTGTTTCCGATAGCTCACTTGGCTATTTTATTATATTCATTCTTAGTATTTAACAAATTTAATGATTAAATTAATGTTTAAACTGAATATAATTTTTTTTTCTATTCAAATTCTATTTTCTTATATAATATATTACACAATTGATGCTTGATTTTAATCTATAAAGAATTAAAAATTTTTAAAAAGTTCTTTAATTTTATTAAATTAATTTGATTTATTAATATTATTAATAATGTTTATATTATTTGTTTGATTCCATTAATATATTATATTCGTTTATGGTGGAAATTTAACAGCTTTATTGGACGTTTTTATTTGTCTACGTGATAATGTATTCTGACTTTAGATCGTTATGTCTTGATAAGTTTGAACAAATTTTATATTTAATAAAATTTAAGCGTACTTGACTTGATATTTATTAAAATAACTTTTAATTGTTTTAAACATTATTTTAGTTTCTTATATATTTTATACCACATAGCAGATTCCAAAGATAAATATTATTTTAAAAAAAATTTTATCTACAATTTTATCTACAAAATTGCGTAGACATAGAGATATATAACAAAAATAAAAATGTCGATGAGCCGTAGAGCGAGAAATCAAGAAGACAGATCTTGTGTCACCATGTACAAACGGCCTCTGGTGACAATGTGTCGTATTCCATTTGTACGGATGGCAAAACCCCAAAACTTTTGACATATGATAGCCATATCAAGGACGTGAAAGAAAAAAAATAATACTATTAACGGCGCTTCTGTTTAGTTATATTATAATTCTTTGACAGGCTTAAAATTACACATATGTACGTATGTTTTTACAAACTATTCTTCAAAATATCGAAAGAGAAAAATTATGTAAACCATATCGTTCTATTTTAAAAATTGTGATAATCGGATATTTATAAACACTTTTATAGCCTTTTCAAAAATTTTAAATATAATTCTAACAATATCGATATTGTTAAAATAAATTTTTCGGGGTTAATAAATAAAATGGGGTTAAAAATAAAAATAAATAAAATTAACTTATTTGTATTTCGATATGCAGTAATGGAAACGACAAAGACGACTGACAATTTTTCTCGAAGTATCTCTTGACCAGATAGTGTCCACGAGGATGATTTGCAAAAATTTGTAAATCATCCTCGGGGGAAAATCTTCGATGGCATTTACCTTTCACATTTACCCAACATTCTCTTAACAGTAATTTAATAAATAATTTTTTTAAATCAAACAGAATATTAAATTAATAAAACAACAATATTAATTATTATTAACTTAATATAGTGCTCTTCACGAAAATTTTTTTAATAGACAATACAACTTCCATGCAATTTTAATTTTTTTTTCAATATTTCAAAAATATTATTTAATCATAAATCATTTAGCAATTTTTTAATATATATTTTATAAATAATCGAGCATTATCCTCTTATTTAATAAATTACAGAGAATAAGTAATTTCAATATGAAATAGAAATTAAGTAAGTTTTTTTATTATATCCATGTATCAAGGTTTTATTATCATTTAAGTGTAAAAATCTCTCAGATGAGTTTTCATTTCAATATAAAGAATATAGTTAGATATTCAAAAAACAAACAATAATTTTAGTTATATTCAATTTGTTACCTATCAATTACACAAAACTCAAAATTTTTTAAAAGGAAGTATAAAAAAGCACATGCAAATATAATTCAATATTTCGGTACAGTATACTAAAAATAACCATTTAGTTTCCAGTCTATATTTTGAAATTTCAGTATTTTAATTAATTAGACTATCGGTTATTGTACATGATAGTAACTTAAATAATATAACGACAAATTACCACAGTAGATTATACAATATTTGATATTAACCTCTGATCTTTAGAAAAGTGTAACATAAAATAGTTATACTTAAGGTATCTTCATGTTATGGGTATCTTCTTATTATAGCAAATCCATTTTCAGCGTAGTAAATATATTCATCAATAATGACTCCTTAGATCTATCCATTGCGTCTAAATCTAGGGATCCGTCTCCATCTAATAAATTAAACAATATAAATTTATTCTCCATGATACGACTTAACATGTTAATTAAATCAATTAAATTTAGATCAGATATTAATACAAAAAACTCATTTTTTTAATTACGTATAATTTAATTAATTAGTCTACCCCGTAATAGTAAATAATTTTGTAAAAATCACAGTAATAAAATTGAACTCTACATACATCAACATGCGAAGGAAAAAAAATTCCGCAAAAAAAAAAATTTTTTTTGCAATATTTTAAAAGGCCTCATAAATTAACAAGTGATACAAAGAATAAAACTGAAAGTATCTCTATTAAATAATTGTATTAAATACCCTAAAATGAAAAATATGCCTTTGAATCAATGCATTTTTATCTTCAACTGCTCAATTGCAGAAAAATTTTATTCATTTAAAATTATGCTATTTTCCGTTCATATTTCTAGCTCTTCAACCCGCAATTTTTAATGCATTCTTTATTACCTCACATCTGTTTCTCTCGTCTTCTTCCTTCTTAATTAAGTTCACTGATAGCTGCGTTACTAATGGATTCAAATAACATTCGCACTCTAATAAATTCTACATTGAATAATGATCTTTTCATCCAATAGCTTTATTTATTTATAAATTTGAATGCTCACAGCATCCAGGCTAAAACACAAACTTCATCATTTTGCGTAGAAAAAAAACATTCAAATAGTCTACATATATGGAACTCTACATCCTTTCCTGTATTGACATTTTTATAAATACAGAATAAAAATTCTTCTCAATTTTTATGTACAGCATTTGCTGAATTTTCATACTCCAAATTTTCCACACTGTTTCCTAGGTATAGAAAAACAATAATTTGTACATTCTCAATAATTTAATTTCTGGTCTTTCACTCTCCAACGTTCATCGTGAAATATTTTAAAAGCCTTTTTAGATTATCTACTAATGACTGTTAATATTTCAAAGATACTGACTGCAACTATTGTGTACTCCAGAAAAATGAACTGATTACATAATGGATACATTTTTTAATCATTTCGTAAATACTCATTTTACCCTGCCATGCTTCAATGATTCTAGCAAAAAGTGTCCAAAATTACAGAGTAATACAAACCTATTTTTAAATGTTCAATATTACATTATTTTTATTACATAGTGAAAAAATACTAATTTATCCGAATAAAACGGCTTTTTAAATGCAAGTTTTGAACTAAATTAATTTTATTACAAAATTAACGATATTTGAAACCATTCAAAATTCGCAATTTTAAAATTTAAACTTTTAAGTTCAAAGTTAATACAAATTATATTTTTATATTATATAATAATATATTTACATTAAATTTAAAAATTATTTTGTTTGATGTATTGAGTATTTTTAATTCAACAATACGTAAAAGATAGTTACTGCCATAAAAAATTTTTGTAGGGTGGCAAATATACAACAATGATATGTTATCATTAAGTTGCATTATTCAATGATGTACCGAAATGATAAAATTTTAAAATCATCTTATTTCGATAATATTCCATCATATAAGAGCAAAATGCATATGTGAAAAATCACCGCCCAAGCAGCTGATTTAAATTTAAGACTTCTTCACAGAAATTGCACCTTTCTCCGAGCCAGTCGATGACAGAAGGAGAAGTCGAATCAGATCTCGCATATACTAGTGCTGTAGCATATTTATCTCAACGATAATCGATCCTTCCTAATTGATCATCGTGGGCCATATTGATAAAATCAGGAACCCACATCATCATCTTAAGTCACCAGTCGAAATATATGCAGTGTCCGTATGAATCCCAAATACATATATTAATACAAAACTATAATAAAATAATAGTGATTAAAATATCCATAAAATAAGTTAAATAATTTAAATAAAGAAATAAGTTCAATGATATTTGATAATCATAAAGTTAAAATGAATTGATCCATAAAGATTTAAGATTTAGTATTAAGTATATTATATGTCTAGCCGAGATCAAAAATATTTATTAATATTCCTATAGAATAGTGACATTAAATTTATAAATTTCTTTATTTATATTATCTACATTTAACTCTACCTATATAAATTAATAAAATCCATATATTTGAATTAATATAATAAATAAGCGAATTTTTAAAAGTTTTTTATTTATAATACATACTTTAATTTTTTCCAAAACATAAATAATTAATAGTAAGCTATAACATTTTTTCCATTATTTGATATCAATTTTAATATCTTTAGATATGTACAGAATTTTAAATTCAAGTCTTATAAATATTTTTATCCAAATAATAATTGAATTTATTAATTTCTTATTTATCATTGCATATAATTGATTTCATTAGGTTCATATAATTTTTCAACACATTTACTTTATTTGCATGTTACATATTTTTGTGTCTATTTTTTTTTTAATTTTTCTTTCTTTTTTTTTAGACTTCTTCATTTGAATTTTTTAAATCCAGTACATCACTTAACAAATGAAATATTTGTATGCGACTTTAATAAATATCAACAAAAAAATAATTATTTTATATATTATTGCATCATTTTATAATTTATTTATTAGATACTTTTAAATTTATTCTAATAAATATAGTTATTTAAAAAAAAATTATAAAAATTATGTTTTTCTTCAAAATGTTCTTTAAAATATTTATTTTGTATTTTAATGCGTAAGTTTACAATCTTAAAATAAAAAATTCCGAAGTTACATTTAGATTCCAACTAACGCACTTATAAACACTCTTGCTAGCCCACACAAATACGTAAATGATTAAAATTTAAACAGAAATTATAAAATAAAATATTATTTTAATTATTTTAATTAAATAACCAAATACACATATAAATATAGAATAAAAATAACTATAATAAACGATAAGAGCATTATAAATTTTACAGAGAGTATAATAAATTGATATCACTATACATAATTTATTGATATAGCTAAAAGCAATTATGTATTTAAATTTTATGCTATAATACAAATCCTTGGTTACCTTTGCGAAATGTTGTAATGAGGATAAAATTTTATTACCAAAATGAACTAATCCTTTATTATAATTAAAATCGGTAATATAAAATTTATTTAATTAATGAAATAGTTAACAAAAATTTATAAAATAGTAACATCACTGTTAATCTGAAAAGTATAAAATTACACTGAGTATAGTAGAACATACCGTTTTATGCGATTGATGCGAACGAGAGAGAGAGAGAGAGAGAGAGAGAGAGAGAGCATTTACTTTGTACTTATTTCTAACAAAATCTAAATTAATGTAGTGAGCAAAAAAAAACTAATCGTTCTTTATCTGGCTATTTGTTTTATAGGTCAACCTTGTTCGCATAGGTTTTTTGAATCCTTGCAGTCTACTCGAAAGACGGTTAAATTCTCTTGCTTTACTTGCTTTGGATTACAAGAGTCTATATAAATCTCTCCGTTTCATAATTTCTGCATTTGCTTAATTATATCTCATAAATTATGATTTGAAAATTTTCTTACTCTTAGTCTCACTATCATTCTCAATATTAGTGGTTTTATGTAAATCTATGGCACCACAAGAAAATGCATAAAAATACGATAATAATCATAAGGTTAATAATCATTTAATTATTGTTATTATTACTGAATAACTAGCTAAAAATACTTTTAAAATTATTAAATATTTTTTTAAATAATATTCCATTGAAAAGAATTAATTCCAAATATTATTAATCTAATGTTACGAAGGTATAAATAAATATTTATTTTTTTATTATTTTTATAATTCTTCCTAATGCTTTGGAGTAACCGTCTTTCTGAATTGCAATAAAATTCAAATTCCGGAAATAATATTTAAGTACTTGATATACATTCACTTTTTTAAAATAAACAAAAATGAAAACAAATAATTATTTATTTAATGAGCTTCAATAATACACGATTGCATATTTTTATTCAATAAAAATTATTTATTTTCTAAAAAAAGTACAACAACACTTTACTATTATGAAAATTATTATCACTAATTAGATTTTCAAATGTAATTAAATAATTAAATTAAAAGCTTAAAAAATTTAAGAATATTAGAACGCGTGTTTTGTTTGGTCTAAATTTAAATAAGTGTGAGTTTATGAATGTATTATTAATCGACTCGTTTAGTAATTGAAGTATCATTATTTTATATTTAAAGAAATTTAATAAAAAATGTAAGAAATAGAGACCAAGAGAAAAAATAGTAAAAAAATGTAAGAGTTACTTTCATCGACGACTACGGTTTGATGAAGAGTGCAAGTTCTTTTTTGAGGTCACAAAGAGATAATCTCTATGCTCCGCATGTCAGTTTCTCGTTTATGCTTGAATGCTATTTGCCAATCAGGGTCTTCTCTAACTGAGGATAACAAATTTATAAGATCGTACTTGTTAGTTCTCTAATTTAAATAAAAAATAAAAACTAGAGTTATTCATTCTTCTTTTTATTTCTGTCTTTTTCATTTTATATTACTATTTAAAGTCTTTTAATTTTTATTTTATTGAAGAATTGTTTTTATCTGTTACTATTTATATTTTTACTCTTGTGATGCTTTAACAATTTAATTAAAAGCATATTTTGTGATTAAAATATTATTAATTGTAATGTCAGTAAAATTTTTATACTCTAGTCAATTGAAATATAACACTGAATTTAAATTATTTAGTTGTAAAATATACTTAAACTTATTATCAGAATATTTTGTAGATTTTTAAAGCATACTTTTAAATTTGTGTTGTTTATAAACGTTCATGGATGTAAAAAATAATTTTTTTTATATTAATTGTATACACCACTAAATTTTTTAAAATTATATAATAATATTTTTTATTTTATTAACATTTGTTTTTACAATTATAAAAATTCATAAATATGTAATAAAATTTTTATGAAAAATGACACGACAAAAAATCTTTACTATGGTTGTACATAGTCAAATGATTTTGATCTATGTTGGTTTGCCATCGTTGTCACCGTCTGCAAATATACCAAACATCCATCATCTTCGTTGTCGAGCTCTTGAATCGCATCGTATTAAAGTTCATCTGCATTTGACTTATCATTGGAAATATCTTTCAATATTTTTATCTTTTTTTTTTATTTCGTTATACATCCATTAATTTCTTCATTTTATTGATTTTCTGTCATTATATGCGAATGTAAATTCAATAGTAAAGAAATAAATATAACTAAATGAATTATATTAATAAAGAGAAAAGCAATAAGATAAAATTAATATATTAAAATATTATGATAGAAAGGAAGATATGAAACTTTTATTTATATTTACCAATAATTTATGTGTTAAAAATATTCAATAAAAATTAGTTAATTACATTAATTTATTATTTTTTCCAAAAATTATGAATGAAAAAAGAATTTAATAAAAAATATTTCTGTAAAAATAATATCGAAATAATTCTAAAATTGAATAATAACATAATAAAATATTTTGATATATTTCAATGTAAATACGAACCATTTATTAATATGAAAAAATTATATAAATTATACGAGTGTTTTTGAGAAAATTATATGTGCAATTTTTTAATATTTAAAAATCTATCAAATATGTACTAATATTTTACATCATTTATATTACAAAAATAAAAGATGTTGAAAAAAAAATATGTAATTAGAAACATGTATCGGTGCAGAATAAAATAAAAAAAATAAACTTTCGTTTAAGTTTTTCTTTTTTTTTTTTGAAGACAACATGTAACGTCGGTAACTAATACAATGGCTTGAGTATCATGTGTATTCCAGCATTTACACACTCAGTCTAAACTTACATTTCAGCGGCATTGGAGGTGGAATTCACAATAATAAAATGATTTTCGTGAAATTTTTTCTTAAAAACGAATCACATTAACTACCGCAAAATGATCCTTAGAGTATTGGGCGAAAGGTAGACCTTTTTCACCCAATACTCAAAGGATCGTTTTACGATAATTTACGTGACTCGCTATTAACCCCATGCCTAATACTCATTTTCTCATTTATAAACCGAAAAGCAGATCCAGTTTGCCCAAGATTCAGTGTATTTCGGAATTTCTCTTATCCTGCTAGACATCTCTTATCTTACTGATTACTCTCAATCATTTAGTTTTTTTTTTTTTGCTATATTATCATTTTATTGTCTAACTGTACGCATAGGTGTAATTATTTTATAAGTGACCATCTTCTGCGGTAGTTGCGTTTGCGTGTGATGTCCTGTCAACACTAAAATTTACAGGTCATATTTTATTAGCACCTGTTGTAAAAATAGAGAATCACCCGAGAAGTACTTTACCCTAAAGATATAATTGTGGCATCTGTAATGGCATCTAAATACGCAATCCGGCTCTTGAATCAAGGTAATGCTCTGCTATCAAATGAATGGTTTTTCTTAAATCACCACTCGTGCATTCACTCTTTGTCTATTTTATTAATCAATATCTTTTATTTTATTAATTATATTATTGTTTGTTTTTCATTATTTTCATTCTGTTTTTAAGATTGTATTATTTACCATTTTCTATTATCTCTTTCATTTATGAATAATAATCCACCGTTTTCTTATAAATATATACATACATGTATTTATCACACCGACTTTATTTATTATTTAATTAATCATTTGGGTTAATAATTATATTTGAATTATTTTTAATATTAATTTAAATTTTTTATGTTAATTTTAATTTAGCCTTTTAACTTACTGAGCATTCTTCAAATTATGAGAAAAATTTCAATGTTCTCGATTTCATGGGGTATACGGATTTAAGGATTGTCTTTTTACTGTTAGATTAATATACTTTTGGTTACGAAGTCTAGTAATTTAATGTAATGATTACACAATGAAATAAAACATTGAAAAATATAAATTCACAAAACGATCTAGTATAACAAAAAAATAAAATGAATTATAAATTTCATATTCAATTTATTTTTATTAAAATGGGAATAGGTTTCTTTTCTATTATGATTGAGCTATGGGTATTGGTTAAAATTAATTCATGTTTTCTTCACTTTTTTAATTTGATGTTTTTTTCATTCATTGTTATTTTCTATTTACAAATACATATTCTATACATGTGGTTTAATAATAATTTTTATATTTTATTATGAAAAAACTTCTAAATATTCTTTCATATTTTCTAAAATGCATAAAATTATACTTTACTTTCTTCTTACATTTATAAAATTTATGTATTTTTTGTTAATATAAATATTATTTTTTAAATATAATTACTAATATACTAGATAAACTACATGAATTTTTTATTTTTCTAGTGGGCTGGAATAATGATTAATTAACATTTCTCTAAACATACAGAACATGTAAGTGTAAGTAAACAACAGTTTTTAATTTTTATATTTATTGTTTATTTCGCAAATTCATTTCATCTTAGTTCTCTCTTAACCCATTGTGAATATATTTAAACTTCCTTTATGAAAATAATAATTACACTCGACAGATTGAACTTGATGTTCATTTCTTAAATATGAGTGTGTGTTTATTCAACATCATAAAAAATTGAGTATTACATTTTTTTGATCTCATCATTATAACCTAATAAGAAATGTTCAGAATTTTAGATTACATTTTTCAAACAATCTTTTTTTTTATATGTTTGTATATAATTATAATTTTAAATGAATAAAAATGAAGTTTCTTAATTGATTTTATTTTTATAATTGTTTTGGTCATTTATATAATTTAAATTTATATAATTTAAAAAATACGAAATTGATAAATTTTATTAAAAAATCATGTGTTACTTTTATTTGTCATATATTACAATATCATAATGCTTTATTAATAAATATTTTCTTCACAAAAATTGGAATATAACAAGTTAACTAAGATTTTTATAATTCTAATTTGATTAAAAAAAAACACAATCATTTTTGCTTTAGATGTATATTTTATTCGAATGTTAACAGTAAAATGCTAACAGTGAATTATTTAAACAATATTGAAGTAAAAATTTATAATATAACTCCTACAACTGATATAATTTAGCATTAATTATTTATTAAATATAGCCTTCCGATGATGCCATATTTCTATACAAAAAAAATAATTAATTTCAGTACATGAAATTTTTTTTAATAATTTTTAGGATGATCATAATATCTTCGGTATTAAAATCGTTGAAATCTACTTTTTTTTTAATTATAAAATAAATTATCATATTTCAATATAATCAATTGTGATACGAATAGGTGTAGTTTCTTTTGATTTTTACTTTTTAAATAATCAGCTTGGCATTCTTGTAAAAAAAAATATATAATTCTTGGTCAAAATATAAAATGTGTAAAATTTACTGTATTTTATTTTAACATTACATGATTACATAATGATGAGTAATATTTTAAGTTATGTCATGCTTCAATAGAATATTTGATCAGAAAATAAAAATTAAATATTCGTCACTTGGTATATCACAATGTTATATAGTAATATAACACTTTATCAAAAAATGATCATTTCTTTATTTAATAGTGTGTTATATTTACTATTAAAATATTTAAAAAATGAAGCGCAATAAACAATAAAGAAAATGGTATGTGTAATATGATTATATAATAATTTATATTACGCATTTTTTTAGATCATTTCAATAATTTAATTATTCGATCATTTTTAATAATAAATCCATAAAATTAAAAAATAACAAAAAAAATACCTTTTCTCATTTTTTATATGTATAAATCTTAAAAAAGTTTATAAAATTATTCGGGTAAAATACTTTTGTATATAGGTGTGTATTTATGTTTTTACCTGTATACTTTAAAAGTATTAATTAAATACATTTTTTATATCTTCAAGATGTACGATTGTGATTTCAGCATTATAAATTTTTTTTTAAAACTTATATTAGCATTAATAATTAATTAACCAATTGAAAAATAATGTAATTTTATTGCAGACAGTACTGCACAATATACAAATAAATTAAAACATGAAATGTATCTTAATAAATTTGTAATTTAAGTACGAAGTAATTCTCTAATTCTCGTATTCTTTCAAACTACACACCCAATTGTATCAATTTTATCAATTAATTACTAATTAATAATTTCTTTTAAAATATATCCTTCATTTAAGCAAAAAAATAAATAAGAATAATAATTGAAAACTTTCTAGTACATTCTCGTTACATTGTGAAAATAAATATCATCATCTTCTTCCTTTTCGATGAAAAGAAGTTTCTACGAATGAAATCATACATATTCGAAATTTTCTTACTGACTAATCATGCGCAGTCGAGTGAACCAAGTGAAGAGGGACTATGTGGACCAGCAAGAACGAAAGATGGACTCATTGGAGGTTCACCACTTCCGGCACTATTACCATATAACTCTAATTCATTTACACTACCCGAATCAACCTCGCTAGATCCAATTGTTCCACTACATTTATCTGATTTTCCTTCTTGCTTCATCACCATTCTTCGCCATTTAGCTCGAGCATTTTGGAACCATACCTAAAAAGCGAAAAAAAAAACAAATCTTTCAGGTACTCAAATTTAGCACATTATCAAATTATTTAATAAAAATCTTTATGCAGGAACATAATAATCTAAAGATATAATTACAGTAAATGTATAATTATCATAAATATTTAAATTACGAATTAGTTTTTATAATATCATTTATAATAAATAATTTGAAAAATGATTACACAAATTTCACAAGTTCAGGTTAAAAGACAATATTATAAATATATGGAAATTAATAAAACAATACAAAAACACAAACAAAAATAGAATGAAATACAAAACTATCTTAGTAAAACATTTAAACATAGTATTTATCAAATTACTGTATATAATGAACTATTGAAAATAAGAATATCTACCTGTACATTTTTTTTCATTATATTAAGAGAAAATTTTATCATATGATATTAGGTACTTATAAAAGCAATAATATTGTTGACGTAACAATATTAAAATAATAAATACAAAATAATACTGTTAATGTTGCAATAAAATAACATTTTTATAACATTAAAATTTAATATATACAATTTATGAGAGAATAGTAATAGATATTTAACAAGTAATAACCTTGTCCATTAGAAATAAGCAAGAAATTAAAAAATTGAATTACATATTGAAAAATTTTAGGAACGAAACAGAAACACAAAAAAGGCAGAGGTATAAAATTATATTTCTGAAAAAAATTTCTTCAACTAATTTCTTTATAATTATAAACAAAAGTCATTCACTGTTATTTAGTCAAAAAATCATCCATTATTTTTTAGTTGTTAATAAAAAAAAAAAAATAAATCGTGGGGAAATATTATCTTTATGAATGCATGTTCGAATACACGCATTTATTTACATAAACAAGTTATGTATCCTATGATGAATTAACATTTCATTGTTAGAATTGATTTTTTTTTATTTTATAGTCATTGTAATTATAAAATATGAATATTTGGATATTATTCTATCTTGAATTGCATCTGATATGAAATTTGAGAAGTGACATTGTATAAATAAATATATAGGTAATTTATAAATTAAATATAGTTTTAAAAATTATTGAATTATTTAAAAATTGTTGTTTTAACTAAAAAATATTTCAACATAATATAAAAATAAATATCTTCTATCAATTAAAAAAAAAATCTATATTCAAATAGATAAACGCAATAAAAAAATATTAGGCTAAAAGCTATATTCATTTTTAAAAAAACTTATATAGCTCAATACTATTTATAATAAATACCTTTTCTATACTTTTAGCTTATACTAGCAATAATCTCATACAAAAATAATTATAAATAAGCACTATAATAACATATATTCATTGAACTGAATATACAAAAAATAATAATAAAGGAACAAGTCTCATCAGTGTATATGCGCGAAAGCGTAGAGTATAAAAATATACGGACAATTAAAAGAATCAAGTCTTTTATAATGATATCCAAACGGATGATTTACGTTTGTAACACGTGTATGCATTCGGTTGGATATACAGAGAATTTCAAGTACAAGCGCGAAACACCGACTTGAAATAATGAAGTGCTAAAAAAGAGAAAAATAACAAGCTATTGACAAAAATATCGCACGAATTCTAAAAGGGTTGAGCGAATAGAGAAATAGCGCGTATCGTCTCAACACTAATTGGTGGAAGAAAATATATCTTTGACGATTATTTTTATCCGATATTACTAGTTACATTTGTGCCACTATCATTCAAAAACCTCGCAGATCTACCTTATAAAATTAAAAAAGGACAATGATTAAAAGAAGATAAATGATAGTATTTAATTAGTAATTGGATAATTGAAGATATTTGACTTATAGAAAAATAAATGAATGTTTTTTTTTTTTTTTCAAAACTAAAAATGAATTAAAACTCTAAAAATTATTTGTATTTATATATCGGAGAATTATATGAAAACGTAAATATAATTTGTATTAATTTAAATTAAACATTCTATAGCATTCATTTACAGTGACAAATAATTTTAAAAAATTTGTAAAATTTTACATATGATTGTGTTTCAATGTTAAACGAATTCTACTTCTCGTTAAAATAAATTATCTTTAAGTGTTTTTATATTTATGATTTTATCTGTGTAATATGACTGTAATTGTAGGGACAATGATTGATGCGTCATTTATAAGTCTTTATCCGCCAATTACTTAATATGCATTGTCTTTTTTTCCACCAATAACACCATACCTTATGCATAATTTATAATATTTGAATAATTAATAATATGCAATTCAAATTAGTAAAACAAAATAAAACTATAAAATCATTAATATACGGTTTTTAAAATAATTTTTTAAAACATAAGGATTTTAATAATAATAAAAAAAAATTAAAATTTACGATAATTTTTAAGAACAAAACTTTTATCTCATAATAAAAAAAAAATATTATAAATGTTTGGATATTATAAACATTTTTAAAAAATTACACATAGAAAAGAAGTGAAATTATTTTACAATTTTTATATTTAATTTTTATTTGTAGACACTAAGTTTTTATTATAATAAAAATAAAAAAAAGTCACAATGGTAAATAATTATACTGAATACAAATAACTTATAATGAATCAAATTATCAAGATAATTGTATATTAAAATTTGTATATTGTATGTATACTTCTGCAAATATAATTATAGATTTAAAGTTTATTATAATGTAATATCTCAATAATCAATTACTAGAAAAATCTTTTTCTTGTAAATAATTTGTCTTTCTAAATTGAATCAATAAATTTTTTGGCTATAAATTCAACACAATATGACTCACCTGTAATACTCTCTTTGGCAATCCTGTTTTTTGCGAAAGCTGTTTAAGGTCCTTGGCATCAGGATTATGATTAATAGCAAAGTAACTTTTCATTGTTCTTAGTTGATGATGTTTAAAACTAGTGCGCATACGCTTAGTACGGCTATTTGTACTAGGCATTCCAGGGGTACTTGGACCCCTACCGAATGGAATATCTATATAATCAGCATTTAAATCTGCAAAAGATAGTAGAAATGCGATTTATTTTTTTCTATCATTTACAATTGTTTAATAACTGAAATGATAAATGCATAAATATTAAGCTATTATACAGTGCAATGTATAACAGTAAAAAAATTTTAATCATCTTCTTTTTAATTTAAAAAAAACATTTTTGTTAAATTTCTATGTATAACATTCGAATTTTATAAGCCTTAAGTTTTTATAAATCAAATTTATAACTTTACATTATACCATTACTATTTGTCAATATTTAAAATAAAATTAGTAGATAAATATAGATAAAATGAATTGATCTAAATATACATTGGATTCATTCTTTGACGAATGTTAAAATAGTATTAAGTATTATTTACGTGGTGTTTAAACAAATAATAAAAGCAGAAGTTTAAGAACTTTTTCTATAAGTATGCTTCAAGATTTTATATGTAAATTGTTCAATATAAATATAACTAAAAAAAAAGGAAGTATTTCACGTAACTTGTTCAAAAATATTTGAATTTTATGAACGGAATTGAGTATTAAATATTAATGTTTGTTTTTGCAATTTCAAGTATTTAAGTCACTTTAGGAACACTTGTTCATATTAATAAAAAATCTTCATTTAGTAGAATCACAAGAAAATTTCTGAATTCAATTCCATCCAGCTCTTATTACTAGTTCCTGTATGCTAGAATTCCCTAAATGTTTATATATATAATAATCGTGGTTTTTTTCATTATTCATATGTCCTATACTATTTAAATTGTATGTGTTTCTCTCAAATGCAGTGAAAACTACAGTTTGCGCATGTTAAGTTTATGAATCACTTAAATTACTTTTGTGTACTATTATTGTTTTAACATTATATATTTATAATTTTTATAATAATTACAAATTAATAATCTTAATTACTATTAAGAATAATTTAATCAAAATAATATATCATTTGTCTTTGTCGCATTACAAATATACGTAATTTATGTATATTTATTGCACTTAAAACACGTTATTTTCTTTCATATACATCTATTTGCAATTTATATAAGATAATTTTTTATAATTTTTTATGGCGATTTTCCTTTGTAAATCATTTTATTTTATTCTCATCTTATTCACATTTGCATATATAAATTTGAGTACATATATACTTAATTTATTGATTATATTCTTTAAATTCATATCAATGTAATATCTATATAGATTACTATTGTATATTAAAAGATATTATTAGTCGCTCGTATAAAAATAAATTCGTAAATTATAAAATTCTTTTTCTATTCTACAATTTATTTATTTATAATTTAATTATGATTAAATCATATTTAAATAAATGATTAATATTCTAAAGGAAAATGACATGCTATAGAAAGTATTTTATTTAAAATATGAAAAAGACAACTGCTGAAGCCAACAATTTTTATTCCAGTTTGAACTGAATTTACTCTAATAATATTGAAATATATTAATTAAAATTTCTTGTGAATAGATGCTTATAAGCTAAAAAAAATAGGAGTTTTTTCATTTGATTTTAATTAGAGACTTAAACTGAATCAACTGTGGCACTTTTAAATAAATAAATTCACGGTTTTTTCCCTGTCAACCATTAAAATCAATAGAATATTTTAATGGATCAGAAATTAATGCTTGATTTTTCATAGTATAAAAATTTTAACATATTAGAATATGATATAAATTTGGATAAAAAATCTTTAAGGAGTGTTTTCATACTAAACGTATATATTAAACATTATAGTTCAGGAAATATAAATTGATTATACAGATGGATATGCCAAAATCATTTTCCTGTAAGACAATGTTCATTCGCTTATCAAAAAATTGATCAAAGCGTACATTAAAATGATAAATACATTCTAATCCTACTATTATATTCTTCAGGCCTTATTTTCTTAGTTTATTATCTATTTCAGTCACTGACTCATAGCCACTTTGAGGAATGTATTAGTTTCTATTAAATATTTTAAAAAATCTCAATTCTTTAATTTGTAAATCCGATTTAGTTTTCTTAAATGCAATCGGAATACTAACTGAAAGATGGACAAGGAATAGTAGCTAAAGGTGAAAAATATTATGAATAATGTATTTGCACAATAAAGACTCAACTATAAATTTAAATTAATTCAAGCATCCAATAACTGTATAAAGCTGCATGTGATATAATAAACATTTTAAATAAAATAAAAAATCCACACTTTTAAATACAATATATATATATATAATAATAATAAAACTTATTTTTATTTATTTTAAAATAATTTCCTTAATAAACACACATAAAAATCCAAATTTGTCACTATTAAAAATAAAATTATAATATTCAGAATTGTATTATAATTTTAACATACAATGCTTTTAAATATAAAATAAAATTATCGATTATATTTATTTTCATAAAATTATTCTAGTCTGTGAATTATGTATATATATATATATATATATATATATATAGAATATAAAATTTATATAATGCACAGTTAAAAAATAAGAATAATTGTATTTATATTATATAGTCGATTGTAAAACTAATGTCGTATTGAATTTAAGATAATTTTAATAAAAAAAAAAAAATGTGATTAAAATATGTAAGTTTGATTGGGTTTTAAATTTATAAGACTATATTACTGAACTACACGATACAATATAATTTAAAAAAATAAATATTATCCTTCGATTGATGCCTAAGTTGAATATTTGTAAATAAATGTGTTATTTTTAATTTTACTTTGAACTATTGTATTCAAAACTAAATTCCATTAATATATTAGTTCAACAGATACATGTTTAATGATTATGATGAAAACATTAGTGGTAAATCATGTTTAAAAATACAGTATAAAATGAATCATTTTAGTACGACTCACCGAGATTAGCAGTCAATGTCTCAAGATCCTTGGGTTTTCTTTTCCTAGGTCTTCCTTTTTGCCTAGGTACAGGTACGTTTGCAACTGGTGTACCGACTGTCATTGCAGTAGCCGCTATCACTGGTGAAGCACCATTAAAGTACGACAATTTTGCAGGAGATTCATCAGTATTCCCATCAACAATTGCATGATCAGATATGATTCCTAATGGTGTAGAAGGTTGTATAGAAACTGGATTTGATTGATGCTGATGATGTTGTTGCTGTTGATGATTTAAATGCAATGATTGGTGAACGTGTGAATGTCGATGAAGATGGTGTGGATGATGAGCATGTAAAAATTCGGATCTTGGGAAACCTTGACCAGAATAGTGTGGGCCGGGTGGATAAACAGGAACTGGTGGACTTTGTGATGGATTTTGTTCAGCACCAATTTGATAATGGATATGACAAAGTACAGAACCATTACGCATGCCAAAATGATCACCCTTGGTAAGGGGAATTGAACAAGTTGCACATGAAAAACAACGCACATGGAATACAAGTTCTCGAGCACGCATAACTAATTCCGAAGAAAGGATTTCTGCTTGACAACGCGCGCATTGCTTCATGTTCCCAAACATCCTGGAAATGTATATATATATATATATATATTTATATATATATACATACATATGTATATGTATATATATCGAATATATATTTAAAATACAATAGATACTTATGAAAAATACTTAAAATACTGATATTTATGAATAATTAATTGATTAAAAGTGAACTAATGGCTTATTCCAACATAATGTGCTTTTAATTTGTATTAAAAAATTTTAATGCAAATTTCCAATTCTTTGTATTATAAAAGTTTATTCGAGTAAGTAGCTTTGATAAGCACATTTCGGATTTAAACTCTTGCTTATGCAATAGTACAAATTCGAATAATTTATTTTAAATACAGTAGTTGCAATAATAAATGAATAATCGTTATGTAAATTAAATAATAGTTAATAAAATATCAATGAGATCACATTTCTATATAAAAGATTTGATTATCTTAGTTACAGAAGCAATATTCAAATTGTATTTTTCTTTAGATAAATGAAAACGTAACAAATATATAAATTTATGTATTTCTTCATCTTTATCTGCATATACCAGCTGTATTGTTATCCGTAAAAATTTATTTATTTTTTCAGCATACTATTCTTAGTTTTTCAATTTGTTCATAAACGACATTATTTTCTTTAACTTCACGCAGACCTTTTTTTAGTTTATACAGCAGCTGAGTATAGACTTATTTCGTTCTTTTTGTCAATTGTAATTAATGTTTTTAATTTCTTATATTTTTTAAGCATTCTAAATGTTAATTGAATTACTAAATATTAATTAAGTATAAAATTAGTAATAATTAATTAAATATTACTAATTAGGTATTGATCTTTGAAAACTTACCAATAAAATATAAAACTGAACAAAATTAAAACATTTAAAAAATACAATTTATTGTATAATTAATATTAACGATTCTTAACTCAATGCATAAGAATTAAATAACTACATTACATGCTATGGTGGCATAAATATACACTACATAAAATTATAAATTAATTTCAAGGAGAGATTGCAACTGTAGTGCAACATAACTAATGTAACAAATAGTTAAAAAAAAAAGAAAAAGGTAACAAACGAGAGTAAAATGAAAGCAAAGGTGGGTGAAGAATTTGAATTCGTGCACATAAGATGGAAGATGCTTCGCTAATTTAACTGTTATGGAGGAGCTTCAGTCACATTAGGATTGTGGTGAAACTGGCCGAGAGGAATGTACGCGATGGGTCTTGTTAAATTAACGTACCGGGAAAACCGTGGTGGATAAAATTACCAAGAGAATGATGTTCATGATGTCAGATTATCATCACAGGTGCGATGGAATGGTATCGGCAAAGATGAAGGAGTCTCTTTGCATAGACCATTCGAATTGATGTAGTACATTGCGTGTCGCATGATAAAAATCAACTATCGGTCCAATACAGGACAAAGTATCTCTAATAATTTCGTTTACTATTCGGAATATGCTTTAGGAGATTTTTTTTGTTGCTGTGATCAAATTTAAATTTATTGAAAATGAGGATAAAATTTTAATTCCATCATACACTTACATCTTTTACGTCGTTTTAATATTTTCTAATAATACCATGGCATATTTAATTATTAGTTTTTAATTTTAATATATACATATAGAAGCTCTATAGATCAATTGCTGTATCTCAATATTGTTCCTTTTAACTCAAAGTTTACAAAAAATTTTTTAAGTGCAAAATATTATAAGTCACAAAAAACAAAAACATGTATTAAGGATGAAGGATCAAGATAAATATTTCTCTAATATGACAATAATATTGTGCTATAATGAACGCGTAAAAATTTAGAGATGGCGTTTTAAATCTGTTTTAATAAACTTTGAATGAATAGAATCGTTTCGATCGATGAATATTTGACACTGAAATGTAAAGAAATAGTATATTTATTTTAATTTAAATTGTAATGGAGGCTTCGATAGAGGTAGCAATAAATCGCTCAATCGTTAGATTTGCAAAAAGTTTTAAAAAACGAAATGCATGAAAATGACAGCGTGATTTGTAAAATGAAAATAACGTGCAGAGTAGTAGAGGCCAAGTGGCTTGAAATGAATATTAAGCTCTCTCTCTCTCTCTCTCTCTCTCTCTCTCTCTCCGGAATAAGAATGATCCGTAAGGTATGAAAACTGAAAAATATTTTTCTTTATGATGAAATCAATAAAGACACAACTACAAAAATATGTTTCCGTAGGTTTGGTGCGCTCTCACGTAGTATGCATATTGTACGGGAGCGCGGCGAGAGGTCCGAAGGGTCGATTATAATAAAGGAGTTTGCCAAAGTAGGTTGCGCATAGAATCTCTCCCATTTTTCCCGCGTACATCTATCGTTACCGACGTAATATTATACAATAATGCAATACATGTGGTGCATCGTGTAAATCTCTGCGGGTGCTCATTCATGGACTGCGTGCGTAAAACCGTTTTTAAAAATTATGTAACTAAGTTCTCTCCCTGCGATTTTCTTTCTTATTTATTATTTCTCTCTCGCCTTCGTCCTTGATGCTTTTTCTCTCACTCAATACTTCTACATTATAAGAGGCTACATTATAAACAACTAATGCTTCCTTATTTATCCTCTCTTATTTATCTACTCTTTGGTTCAAAACCTACCTCCAAAAACATACCCGCCCGATTTTCTGCCTTCGGATTTTCCTTAAAAACCTTCGATAAATCTATAATATATTTACATGATAATCATTACGTAGTCGATCTTTTTTCTAAATTGCCAAATTGCTAAATTGATGCTAATTCACCTACATGAAATATTTACGTCTTGCATTAAAATAACGCATAAATCTTGTGATACATTAGGCTTTCGCATACTTTTTCCTTTCTCTCACTTAAATGTATGCATATATATGCACATATCATTTAATTAACGACGGGTAATTGTCCCACTTTGTCAAACGCTTAAAACAATATTATAAATAATATTAAATTATAAATAATAGCAAATTACAAATAGTATAAATTTAGAAAAACTATAAATTTGACCGACTTTATAAATGTATCAAGAAGCATGTGTTATCAAAGTAAAAGACACGAAAATAAGATTAAATATTAGAGAATTAACATTATAAAATCGAAATTTACTCATTATTCATTGTTTATTAGTTAATTAAAGTATGAAAAGAAAATATTTATGACTGAAATATATGTTTTATAAAGAACTATATTTTATTTTATGAAAATTAATCAAGCATTTTACATATTTGATAATACAAGATAATCCAATGAGGCACGTGATGAATAAAACACAAACTAGATTCTTTGTAGATAAATGTATGTTTCGATGAAGAATACCTTGTCCTTCTTAAAGCTATTTATTCATAAATTACAAAAATTAATATTTTACGTCTATATTCAATAAATTATTATAAAAAATTACAAAAACTTAAATAATTACCAACCATTTTAATATAGGAGTACATGCATATTTTATTTCATTTTTTACTAATTTGTATTTTGCATTAGTCACAAATTTTCGTTAAAATTTATTATAATTCAAAGATTTATGAAACGTTTTTTTCATTTCAATTTTTCTTTATTTTTTATCAATGTGGAATCACGTATACATAGTATATTATAAAAGTATTCAGGTTAATTTTTTGACACGACTATTCGTCGTAGCGATTTCGCGCCGGTCGGAAAATATGTAGAGGACTTTTTCTAATTTTTCCTCTAGTTTTATATGACCAGTACTAATGGTAAGATTTGTCTTCGGACTAACCGGGATTTTGAGTTTTGTAAATTGGCACGATGCAGCATACATGTGGAACGGCGCTATGCCAAAGGTTTGTATGATCCTTGGAAAGAACACTATTCAGCTGTTTTAAATGTTAAAACAGACTTTTAAAGATAACTATGTGTGCAAATTTTAATGTCTAACATGACATAGGAGTTTCAGGGAGCGGCTAGAGGAGGTAACCGACGAGTCCCTTTCTATATTCCCAAAAGCATTCCGAACCGATGGGAATATCCCACATATTCATACAAATATTAGTTCAAATTATCTTAATTTTTCATAGGATATTTACGTAAACATGAACATTTTTGTAAATAATGAAATTCATACAAATATATAAATAAATATAATTCCATAAAATAAAGGCATAAAATATTTCTAATAAGTATATTTTTAAATATAGTTGAAGTAATTATTATCTCCTCTTCTAAATTATCGGAAACCTTATGAGTATGAAATTGTATTTATATTGAAATATTTACGCAATTTTGAAAGTGTAATTAAAATTTATTTATTAATTAGTTAACGATTAAGTATTTTTTTATTTGTGGGCCAGGTCATTATTTTAATATGAGATGTTTTTAAAATTACTCTTACAATATAGTATTTTTATTAATTGACCATTTTAAATTATTCCATTCGTTGTATAAGGACTATATTTTCATTTAAATAAAACTAATAATATTAAGTAATTCTAATTAATTATATACAAAATACACATTAGTCCTTTCATTTACAAAGAATATGTCATAATAATGAATATTAGAAATGAATGCAATGAAAAATATTTGTTTTATGTAAAATTAAGTCTATCGATTTTACACCAATATACTTTTAAGAACCGATGTTTATAATAAAAATTCAAGTTTAGAAAACAAAAATATATAGTTCTAGAAGCAGAGTAAAGCAAAAGCCGGCAAAACACTAATATTTTTATCCAAACAACTCTATCTGACAAATCCTCTACGTCCAAAGAAAATCAATAAAAAGAATACAATAAATATATAAAATTAGGAATGTATATATGTACATATGTATGCACAAATATATTATAGTGAATATTTTATTCATTGATTAAATGTTAATGATTAAATATCAACCCTATGAAACACAGAATAAAAGTTTTTTACTTTTATGTCCTTTTTTAGTGCATTTGTTAGTTTGTTTTATTTATAGTTTTATAAAATCAATTTTAAATAGAACTTCAAAAATTCAGACAATTAATCCACTAAATATTTACAGTACAACTTCAATACTTATTATCTCGATTCCATTCATATAAAGTTTCTAATTCATTTAGTTACATTCACAATTATAAGTTTTCAGTATTTGATTTATAAATGAATTACAAATTTTTATAAACCATATATTATATAATATTAAAGTTTATTTTCAATTGTTTAACTAAATTTAAATAATAAACAAATTCACAATAAAAAACATTAAGGGCATTATTTCATTTATAATTATAATAAAATTAATTTATATTTATTAACTTTATTTTATTCTAATAAAATTATAATATAAATTATAGGTTCCTCTATTTTTCATTTTACTGATAATTTTTGAATTTTATTTTTAATTCAATTTAATTGAATTACAAAGGAAAATATTCTTTTCAATTATTTATATGAAAGTAATTTTAATTTAATGTAATGCTATCTTTGTAATTTTATTACTATTCATTTATTGTGAAGAAAGTTAATTTAAGGAAACAGGAAATTTTGCAGTGATAATATGACAATAGTTAAATCCTATTGCATGTGGCAATATCATCGTATTAATAAGGAAATGTTCAGAATAAAAAATAAATTTTTAAAAAATCTACCAAATTATATATATATATATTTAAAAGTATATATTAGTAATATATTTATTATTAATAATAACATGTAAAAATATATTAATAATAGATTTGACAAATTACATTGTATTTAATATTAATTTGCCTCTACAGTATTTATTTAATTTTAATATAATAATAAAGCAAATACAATTTTTAAAAAATATAAATATCAATTAAAAAAATTTTTTTAAATAATATTTAATACATATCATAAAATTTAATCAAATATAAAAATATTTAACTAAATATGAATATATAGTTGCTACTTACAACGTAATTATTTAATAATTTTATCATTGAAATATATTAATTAAATATTAATATTAAATGAAAAATTAATTTAAAATATTAAGAAATTTATTATGAAAGTTATAATAATTTTATGTTCATATAAAATCAATTTAAATTAATATTTTAGAGGTTAAATAACAATATTTATGAGTTTTGTTGATATACTTATTATCATAAGATATAAAGCTATTATTGTTTAAAAGTATATTATAAACTGTGCCTATATTATAGAAGGAAATACTTATGGAAAAATGTAATTCATTTCTATTAAATTAGATATTGTTTATCACAGTATATGTTAATAATTATAGTAAACAAAAAAAATAAATAAATAATAGTATCTTTCACGAGAACATACTGATTAATGTTTAAAAAGTGCTCCGGCTTTTCTACATTACTTGAATTATGTCAAAATTTTAGACAATTTCTTATATTCCTTTGGATTCTATTCTAATCTGGCTAGGTGAATTTAAATTCGATTCAGATCCTACGTGATGCGATGGATCGTAGCTCAAACTGTATTTAAGAGGATCCTCGTGGATCGATGCACGATCCATAATCCATCACTAAAGGAACAATTATGTACATTAAAAAACTTATAATGCAGAAATATATTTAAGCATTAAAATGTGCATGTTGAAGCTCAAAAATAAGTTAAATTAATAAAATAAAATAAAATCAACAGACAATATATCAAGGTGTGCATAAAGCATTAAGATGTGCATATCAAAGCTAAAAAATAAGTTTAAATAATAAAATAATATGAAATCAACAGACAGTGTATAAATTCAAAATTTCATTATATATATATATAAAAAAAAAAAAAATTAAAACAATATATTTGAATTTAGTGATCATCTACTGAGTATTGCATTATTAATACGTATCGTTATTTTATGAAAAACATATAGTAAAAAATTATAAGATACTGTGGTATAAAAAAATGATTGAAAATATTTGTGAAGAATTATTGAATAGAAATTCTTTTTTGAAAACTTTTCAGATATTTTTTATCATTGAAGGAAATTAAATTTCTCTTTAAAGAATTTAAGTAAATTTCCGATATGTAAAAATTAAAGTAGAATTATACTAAATAATTCCCTTTTATAATTTAAGTAACATTAATCCAACAATGCAACTTCGATATTATAATTAATTAAAGTATCAGAAGACACGTACAATACAAAACTTCGTAATAAATAGTACACACAATTAAATGTTAACAAATTTACAAAATATAATTAGAGAAATGAACATATAAATGATATATACTGCAATTTTAACAATGACAACAATATTTTATTCTTGTGTAAATACATCATACAAAAAGTCTATTTCAAATCTAATTTTTTGAAGTCAAGTTTTACGTTCATTTGAAATTTATTTTATTTGTATTATAAATTATATAATACTAGTAATTTATTTAAGATTACGTTAAAGGATTTAAACGTTTCATAATTGCTTTCTCTTTATTGCACGCTCTAAAATTATATTCTTTCCATCACTATTCACACTTGTTTCATTACTCGTATGATATCTAGCTAAACTATTTATTTTTACTTTTCTCTCGTCTTCTTTTTCTTCATAAATATATTCTAATTTTTATATAAAATTTATTGTTATTTTATTTAGATAATTAAAGTATTTATATATAATTTATTTATAATAATTTATATTTTATTCTATCTACATTTATTGTTATTAGTCTATTTAATTCTGTCTACATTTTTGAGCCTTATCTCTTATCTCGATCGTACTCCTTTTTTCAGTAAGTAATGAGCGTGTTCAGTAGCAAGAAAGTAAACAGTAATTGTTATTATATATTGAAAACAGTATATATCAGTTTATTTGTCTTCCTTTTTGATTAAAAAAAAATTATTTCAAATACTTTTCTCTCACTGTTATTCTAGTAGTTTTTGCCAAAATTTTTAAGGGATGATTGAGCATTGTTATAATGGAAAATTAATGGAAATATCCGATTTTCTTTCAATACTCTTTTTAAACAAATATGTTAAATGAATAAACTTCAATTTGTTTAATTATTTTGAAATGATTTTTTGAATCAATTATAATTAATTTTCTAATTTTTCTTAAGCTTTACATGAATGTTTATCGAGGAAATTTCCGGTTCGTTGTTAATCAACTTATTTTACTATCCTGGTCGCTCTATGTTATAAGTTACTTTTGAACAGTCTATACTAGAACTTGAATGGTTTAATCAATTGAACATAAGCACCACGAGTAACATACTGTAAATGGTAGCCATCAACTGCGTTTTTCTTCAAATAAAAACTCGCCATGAATTACGTTGTATACAAAAAAAATTTAATATTTTTAATTAACGGTAATGGTGTGTTGCTTACTTTTCAAAAAAATGATACATACTGATTTCACTAGCATAATGACCATGCTTTAAATGTGAAATAATTAAGAGAGGGTATAAAGCGATTTTTCATAAAGGAAAATTATGTTGTATAAATTTAGAATAATTCAAAATTAGATTATCGATCCAATAATGATATAAAAATAAATAAATGAAATTGAGGTACAGAGTTCATTATAATGACTGTAATGCAGTATTGGTGAAATAAAATATTGATTACTAATTATAGTAAATGAACACAAAACACTAAAAATAATATATCTATAATTATATCCCATTTCATAATTTTGTTTATAAATATCACAATAAATATTTCAAAAATGTTAAATAACTAAATAAATAAGAAAATTTTAAGAAAAGACTAATTTGTGGAATGTTACATATAATGTTGAACATCAACACTGTCAATAGATAGAAAGATACACAATTCTTAAATAGGAAATACACGCACAGATTCAATATGTAAGTAATTTTGAGTGAAAGTTAATACGCTTAACAATATTATACATGCTTAGAACTATTCGAGATTTTTACTACTCCACAGGTGCCTTTAAATTACATTTATATCCTACAACTAACATAATGTTAATTTAATTTGAAAATTAACGCAATATTATAATTTTAATTTTATTATATTATAAAATGATACTTTCATTATATTTTGTTATCAATACGCTTTTTTTTTAGATAAAGATCTGATAAGATATTTTAAATAGATACGGAAACATTGTACTATATATATATATATATATATATAATTGTCGTTTTATTTTTATTAAAGTTTTTTTTTTAAAAAACAATGAGTATTTCTCCTTTGTAAGAAAATCTGATTCTTAACTATATTAAAAATGAGTATAGAGTGAATAAACTACACAACTATGAAAGATTAAGTTAAGTAGAAAAAATTAATTGCTGATATTTACTCACCGATAGTAATCCTTTTTGCAATAAATATTTCCATCTCTGCTGTAACAGGTAATTTCACCATCAAGACCCTGTTGACATTGTGAACATTGTAAACAAGTGACATGCCATCGCCTATCGACTGCCTGCAGATAGAACCGATCAGATATTTTAAGTCCACAACCAGCGCACATTGCAACTGGAATCTGTTCGTGATCTTGATATAAAGGAGGCGTTGATGGGGGTTCTAATTTTGGTATTGTATGTACAACACTGTATTCGGAACAATGTGGTTGTTGTCGCTCTTGACCAGTCGCTGATTGTTGGAGGATAGTTTGTTCATGCTGGTGATGGTGATAAAGTCGACTCTGATTAGGCGTTATTTGCGATGGCATTCTAAGATTATTAGAATGTTCGTAGTTGCTATTGCAGAATTCAGAAGAATCTGTGAACAATCGTTTGAACTTTTATATTTAATTTTTCGATTTGATACCAACAATTTTATTTATTTCCCTATGATTAGAAAATAGAGGATCTTCCAATAATTCAAACAAAAAAATTATTGCAATGAAATTAATCTTGAACATCTCGAACTAATGTATTCGTTTTTAATTTCAAATTTATTCATATAGAAAGCAAAATTACAAATTCTGTCCAATTTTACATATATAATTAATATACAAATTTTTACCAATTATACATGAATATTAGTGCTTAACTTTTTCGATTATAAATACAAAAGCAACTGTTACTAACAATATGATTAATAAAAATCTTCATATTATAATCTGTAAAAATATGTAATTAATAAAAAAATATATAAATAGTTAATTCTCATTTAATAAATAATATAAAAACAAGTACAAAAACTTCTGTAAAAGAAGATCAAATATATCTTATTTATCTTATATCTTGTAGAAACCGGAATAGGATAAAGCGATATATAACTCTGGTCCGACGGAATTTAGCAGAGTCCTCTACTTCAAATTTCAGAAGAATGCAAAAAAATATTCGCAAAAATTTCCAAATAAAAGCATCCATCTATGCTGAGTTGTGTATGTATACTTGCATGAAATGTAAAAGTAAATTATTATTTATTTTTATGATAAAAATTATTAAATCAAATGAAATAGAAGAAAAGAAAACCGGTATATGAATAACCAAAAAATAAAAGTATATTAAACGATTGGAAATCTAATATAAAACTTAATAGGAAAAATAAAAAATGTGAAGTATGTGAAAATATCACTCTAAGTATTTGCTTTATGATGTTGTTTAAATGATCATTTAATCTTTTAAATAACAAGTTACCTACCAAAAATGAGATATCGATCGGTATTCAATATTGTTTAAGTTGGAATTTATTAGTAGTAGTAGCTATCAGTTTTGTATAAGTTAAAACAATCAATACTTTAAAAATCTTCAGATTATCTTCAATCTAAAAGAATAAAGTATAAAGTGACGACAATATACACTGTTTATAAAAAGAAAAATATTTTCTTTATTCATAAAAAATTGGAGGTATTATCAATAACCATTATACACTTCAATTTCTTATATATAAAATATTTTACATCCTAGAATCATAAAATAAAATTGTTATATCTTATTGAAAAGAAAATCCATGAAAAGAAAATACATTGATTTTTAAATATTACCTGAAAATGTATTATTTATTAAAAGTGCGTTAAATAAATTAACACGTTAAAAATAATCTACAAGAATAATAAACAAATCAAAGTGAATACGACAATTTATACTATTTTTATGACTTATTATTTTGAACATCGTTTGATATTAAGTATTTACATTTTGAGTACTGTCTTGATGATTGGTACTAAATTTGTAAATGTTTATAAATAAGCTTTTTTATATTATCCTTTTTATGGAAAATTAAAACACTATCATAATTAATAGTATATCGACACTTTTGAGCTTAGATTAATTATGAAAACATTTTATACTTTATTCATAGAAGTAGCTTGTTAGCTGCATTTTATTTCTTCAATTTATACATCTTGCCATATTTTTAAGGTAGAAGAGACTCTGTAGGTTGCTTGAAGCAATATGCTCCGATTTGTCTTATGTGTATGAAAAAATCAGCTTATGAATGCGAGCTCTTTTAATTTAGGATTTTTTAGGATAAATGTGTAAATGATTTAAAAAATTGATACGTAATTTGATAAAAGAAATTTCTAGATATTTTAGAAAGACCAAAGTATAGCCTCATCTGGATCAAGAAGGATGAAAGAATGATCATAAGTTTGTTTTCACGGAATTCTAGCTGGAGTTTGCGTCTAGTATAAACAAAATTAAGATAGTAAAATCGATCATACTATGGGTTTGGTCTTTATTCTCGAGTAACTTCGTCCACTACACCTTTAAACACCAAATAAAAATCCATCTTTCGGGATGCTTCTCGAAAAGGGTTTCATCACTTTGCACCTCTTTATTTAGAATCTAAATACTATCGAAACGGTCAAAATTTGTAATAAAGCTTTAAAACCGAGTGCCAAATTATCATCAAAAACAAGGACTGGATTCGCCACGAGGGCAATGATCTCAAACTCCACAGCGACCGCTGCATCGATTGGAAATACGAAAAAGGCATTATCACATTATATTGGCTTGCACAATTGTCTGATGCGAATACCATCGAAAATATTAGAGCTTGCTTCAAGTAGAAGCTTATAATAATATTTAATATAATAATATAATGATAAGAGGGTTAATAAAATAGTTTTTTCCAGAAATGCCTTGCATTTGGAAAGTGCTTCCCGTCGAATATGTCAAAAATTTAATAGAAAGTATGTCGCAGAGATGCCAAGTAATTTTTTACGCTGTTGGCGATCGGACGTCTCATTTATATAATTACATTATGCTTCAAAATATGTATAACAAATGTATAATAATTAAAAATTAAAATATTTTTTAAAAAAAATTTTTGTTTTAATTACACCATGCGGGCTCTTACTTATCAGACTATGTCAATGAATAATGGGTTATATGGTATAATATAAAATGACTATTTTGCTGAATATATTGATAAAAGAAAAGGTAGCTTTGAACAAAAATTTGATTATAACAATATTTAGGTACTAAATCTGGAGACTATTTACAAAAAAATTCTATAAAAAATGATATGTATAAAATCTAAAGAAAAAAATTATTAAACATCAAAAGAACAATCCAATAATGAAGAATTTCGTCTCATACACACTTTGAAAATAATAAGAAATTCCATGTTAAAATATTATATTTTATCATCATCAAAAGAACAATTAATTTTAATCTGTGCTCTTTATACAACATATATGAATAAATATTTAAGCGATAAAGTATAGTGTAAAATGGAAAATCTAAAATTCATACAAATAATTGTATTTTCTAATAGAGCTATATTAAAAACTTATAAAAATTGTGACTTAAGTAGACAATTAAAATTTAACAGTCATTCTAGTACTTATAAAATTAAAGCTCTCTATTTATTTAAAATTTCTATTTTAAATTCTATTTTGGTTTTTTTTTTTTAATTATAATATTTTGAAAACAGTAAATTATATGGAAATCTGTGCAACTAATATCATAAAACAAAATATATTCATCCAGAATTATTTTTAAAAAAGAAATGAAATTTATATGAAAATTAATTACAATTTTTTTAAGTTTCGTTCTGCTTATAGTCATAATAATATATTATACCAAAAAAGAAACAATAACTATTGGTTTCTTTTTGAATGTGCTATACCTCCTGTAGAAGTGTAATCCCTGGAGTCGTAAGAGGTAGAACAAAAATTATAACAATTATTATTAGTGCCGCAATGCACTTCATGGTGATCTGGTTGATCCGATTGATTACAAGTTTGCATTTGTTCATTATTGTTATGATGATGACGAAAGATTTGTTGTTGTTGTTGTTGTTGTTGTTGTTGTTGTTGTTGTTGCTGCTGCTGCTGTTGCTGTTGTTGTTGTTGTTGTTGTTGCTGTTGTTGTTGATGATGTTGTTCTTGCAGTGGCGTAGGACTAGATGATTGTGTTGTGGGTCGAACAGCATCGCCCATAGATGCTGGGAGACAGGGACTCAGGTCACGACTTTGGTCTGAGGTAACGGTACTCACAACTACCGGACCAATAACTACCTCCGTACCACCCCCCATTACAGTACCACTTTGGCATCTCAATAATGAACTACTACCGTGCTCCTGTAAGTTCCCCGGCTGCTAAAACAAAATAAATAAATCATAGTTTATAATTTTTTAAATAATAATTATTTATTTTTAATCTGTAGCTTCTAAAATTTAGTACTTATATCAATTGAAGAATTCAAGATACATTTATTCAATATGTATAATTAATATTTTAACAGATATTTTAACTAATTTCATATGAAGAGATATAAAGGAGTGTGGAAATATTCTTAAAATTTATCAAAATTGTTTTAAAAAAATTGTTATTATAACTTTAATTGGACTACATAAAATAGTTTCTAAAATATGTACAATTTCTCTTTATTATATTATTTAAAACAATAAATTATACAAAAATAATTAATAAAATTAGTATATAATTCATATAATTTACTTTTATATTTAAGTAATATTTTTTTTATCCTTTTTCCTCTCCTTTGATCTCCTTTACAATGTTTTTTCATAACATGTGAATCACAAAGGAGAAGGTTAGTATCAGGAAAATTAAGAAAATGAAGGATTGCGTAATCATATTATAACTTGAAATATAACAATAGCCACAGATTTTAATAAAATATCTTAGAGTATAAGTTGAAAAGTTAGAAATAATAAAATATATAATTTCTATACTATATCTAGAGTTACTAGATCTGGACTGTATCATTTGAGCACAACATATTGACTCTAAATGTGGTAGGAAATTAGTTCCTGATCTTGTATATACTTGTACATACATATTTATGTACGATTCTCATGTATCAATGATAGTTCAGAAAAAGATTAGCTACCGCTGTGATAAAAAATATAAAAGTTCTTGCTTGAAAAACTACATAGACCTATGCAGACAAACACAGTGCATTATCATGTATAAAGTAAGTCTGCAAGAGACCGCTTTATTCCAAATGCGAGTAACGCAATATAATTTTGTACAGGCTTACAACGCACAAATACTTGAATATTTAGAATACTCTCATAGAATAAAACAAATTTAATTTTCAATCACTTTAAACAAAAAGGCAGCTACATCCATACTTTGGTTCTATACTTATAACCTTGGCGTTCAGTTGAACCTGAACTGTTTTCCCCCATTACCCATCATTTCTCGAGCAAATTATTTATGTATATTCCAACATTTGTTTATTTTAATTTTTATAATTTATTTTAAAGAATAGAATTATATAAATCACTGGAATTTATTATACTCCTTAATTTAAATTCTTTTATAATTATCTATCAAATGAATCATTATTAAAAATATATTGAACTTAATATGCCACAACCAGCTTCTATTTGTTTTTTTACGCGTGTAGACACGAATCAAAATTTTTATTTATAGATGGGCTACCACAACACTAATTATAAATACATAAACTAGAGAACACAATGTTTACTATAAAAAATAAGCATTTGAAATATTTAAATACATTGAATTCCTTAGTATAGTTTGAGTATAATTACCAATAAATATGTACCAGAAATGCGTAGAATCTGTGATATGTGACCATTGGAACGTTAAATTTCAAAATTTAAATAATTTACAATATGAAATTATTTATTTATAATTTATTATTTAGAATTATGTATATTTATAGTTAGCAACAAGCAAAAGGAAAAAATTTAGGACGATATTCGTAATTATGATGCACTGCTACTAAACAGAAGAAAATAAGAACGTTTAACAGATTACCACCAAGAGGATTAGAATGTTTATAACAGATTAAACATTCATTATTGAGGATTATTGATGTGGCTTAACTACTGTAGGAAGACAGTCGGTCATATTATCTATGAGTAAAAATTATAGACAAAGTAAAGTGGAAACTGATTCGTGATCACGTTTGTAAAACTCCCCGAACATCAATAGCAGAATCAATTTAGTGGTTCTCGACGATAAAAATCAAATGTCAATGGTGTTCATAAATCTTCAACTTCAGCTTAACAAAATTTGCAAATTATTGCGAAAACAATAATAATGAATAATGAGATAATACATATAAATGGTAGAGATAGTTTTTGGTCTTTACTTCAATAGTAATTTAATTGCGTTATTCAAAAGTATTAAAAAATATATCTTCATGTTATATTAGTTATACAAAAGATAGATTCTTCATGAATAGAGAAAAATACAATTTGTAATTTTCTGGTCGACGACGTTTCAACAATATGATTTATTGTCTTCTTCAATTCTTTCATTAAAAAATAAACAAAATTTTTAGAAAATGTTATGTCATTTGATTATATTGTTATTATTATTTAATTATACTTATGTAATTAAAAAAAATATTTTATATTATAGTAGAAATACATTTATTAAAAAGATTGTCAAAGAAAATCTAGGATTTTCTATTTATTCTGGTGCTTGATTTAATGGATTAATAGATTATTGGATAGTATGCTGATGTTTGATTCAAACATTTGAACCAATAGATGAATTAATGCGGATCCCACAACTACAAACAGTAAAATATTGGAAATGATCTCTCTAAAATCGGTTGTGTCACAAAAATTTCAAATTGTTTTAAAAATGACTTGTATAATTGTATCCCATCAAAATTAATATAATAAATTCAGAACATCATCACGTTTAACATATGCGACTCATCATTTTTAAATTAAAAAATACTACGCTGATAGTTCTTCTATATTATAATATTTTCAACGGTATAGCAATAAATAAAATTAACTCTAGATGTATGAATCTTTTACTGTAGAATTAGATAGAATTATTGTATTATACTTAAGCAATAATTATTTTCTATTTACCATCCTTAGAATGTGTATATTTATATATCATGCCTTCTTATAATAGTGTTTTTTTGTATTAGTCTAATATTTTATCAACTTTTCTATTATTAAATATATATTTATTTTACATATTCCATTATTTATTGTATATTTCTGACATTATCAATAACTCTTTTTTTTGGGTATATCGACTAAAAAATTAATATGGAACACTATAAATAATTTAATGCATAAAAAACTAAAAACTAGAACAAATTAAATGAAAAAATACAATAATAAATCAAATCACTTTGCTATGTGTATTTACAATAATTTAATTTAAAGTATTGGAGTACGTAACTATATTTATAATTAAAGTTAATATATTGATGGAATTTTGTGATTTAATATTAATCCTTTAATGTAATATATAAAGTAGAAAAATATAAAGTATAAAAATTGAAAAAAATTTTACCCTAAGTAATTAATTTTATTAATTTAATTAATATCAAATTTAGAAATTATTTGGTTTGTCATCGTTATTAAAAATATGTTAAAATAATTTTAAAAATAGATTAATAATAAATATAATAACAGAATATATAATTTAATTATAGACATTTATAACTTATCCAGAAATATTTTACGTGTTGACTAATATTTCAAAAATTTATAATTGTTAAGACTTATTTAAATGAAAATTAAAATTTACTGTGGATTGCTCAATTTATTGTATAAAAAAAAATTTTATATATATAATAAATGCAAAATATGTAATACATAAAAAAAGCGAAAAATAAATATAAAAGGATGAGTTAAAAAAAAATTAAATGATATATAATGAAATCGTAAATCATATTATTTAACTATAAGTTATTAAAGCAATTATATTTAATTTGTTTCATATATGGAGAATATTTATTTACTAATTTTATTATTACGTATTTCTTAAATTAAAAAAAAATTTAGGTTCTATTTATTTATAATGTATTAATAGTTAAGCTGATTATTTTAATATGTATATTGATTTTTTAATAAATATATCAGATAAATTAATTTTTCAATTAAAGATGTTAATTATTTATTTGTTTATTGTTATCTACAGTAATTTAAAGTTACTTTACTAAATGTAAGTTAACATTTTTAAAGAATAAAATTTTTTAAAATAATTAAATTACATATTTTATTTTATTTTTAATATTATAGCTCAATTAGATTTTAGAAAATTATTTTTAAAAAAATTTTTTCTTTAACACATCAGTCATTTATAGAAAAATTCATATTCAAATATATATATATATATATATATATATATTCTTATAAAATAACTATATCTACAAAGTTTTACATATATTTCAGTAAATTTAAATAATTTAATATTACTTGTACATATAAGCTATTATTAACATACAAAAATTACTTTATATTTTTTAGAATTTTATTTTTTTTTTTAATATTACTCTTTAAAATCTCATAAGTCCTTTTTTTAGTTTAAAATATCATACTTTATAATTAAAAATTAATATTTATTAAAATTAAGAAATAGTTTTAATAATTTAACAATTAAGATAATTAAAACGTTGTATCTAAAATTCAAAAATGCACTTGAAATAATAAGTATTATTTTCTAATCATTAAATTAAGCAATTGATTAAAATACTGATAGTTCTACCCAAAAATTTTAATACTAAAATACATAAAAATATTCATTGGAAAGTTATATAATTAATGTTTATGAAGGTTTGTGAAAAAATAACTTTTTGTTGACATTATTATTTTTCTGTTTAAGAATATAAGTAGTAGATCTTACGTTCATAATTGTATTAAAAATTAATTAAATTTGAAAATTAAAAAAAAAAAATTCCAAAGAAAGGTCTTTCTTGATTGTGTACGATGTACAGTTACGACAAATATCTTAATCAAACTACATTAATAATTTACTGATGTACAAACCAAGTGCTATCACCAGCAGACACACAAGAGATACCCCTTTCTGTTACAACACTATAAATAATCATTTCCTTTTTCATTCTTTTTTTACGTGTATTTCTTATACTTTATATTTTGTTTTATTCTTGAATGTTTTTTTTGTTTTTGTTTTTTTAACAATAATTTTAATATAATTTATGCTTCTCAAAATCTGTATTTATGAGCTTCTTAAAAAGTATAAAAGTGCCAATATTAAGATAACACGATATTATTATATCTAAATTATTATTTGTACTAATTTAGTGACTATATTTTATAAATTATCTAAGAAAATATTCTTAATCATTATTTTATTATCGGTACGAGTTTAATTTTATTTATTTAATTCTTATTCAAATTCAACGTATGAAGAGTATTTGTATTCGTATGAAAAGATATATGAAAGTATATCTTTTTCGATTAATTTATTTTTAATAAATATTTAATCTCTTAATGATTTCTAAAACCGTTCCAATTTATAAAAATTTTAATTAGAAGAGGAATTAAAATTATATAATATAATTGACATATGGTTACTGTTACGTTTTTTTGCATTATTGTTTTAGGCATTTGTAACGACAAGATTTTTTTAAAAAAATTATGTAAACATTAGAAATAAATTTAGTTAGCAATATATTATAGTATAATTCATATCTATAACTGTTCATTTTATGTATGCTTCGTATAAAATTAAAAATCATGAAAAAAAAATTTGTTATCGCTATTTTTATATTTTATATTGTTTACATCATAAACATGTCTATTATATTATACAAAATTAAAATTTATTTTTTATATAGTAAAACATTAAACTTGTATAATTATCTGAAATTTTTTTTGAAAATTGATTTAAAATATTATCAGTATTATTTTAAAATTTAATGTAAAAATATTTTAAAAAAATGTAATAAAAACAAAGAATAGTAATAATATTGGTCACTGTTTTTATCAATTTAATTCCATATATTCTCAAAACTAGTTTTTTAATCAGTAAAGGAAATGTAATAGTTTATTTTATTTTATACTCTTAAATTATTACTCAATACACTCGAATAGAATTAGTTATTGAATATCTATTAGTAATAACTAATAATATGCTTCACTCTATAATAGAAGACTATACTTAAAATACTAATTGGAGATATATTAATACAATAATTTATATTCGTAAATAAATATTATTTTCTAAATTAAAATGTATAGAAAATATATTTATTCAAATTTTATTTATTTTTATTCAACTCATAACTATAACATAAAATGATAATAATGATCGTAAAAATAATAATAGTAGTAATAAAAAATTAAAAAAGAGATATATAATATTGTGTATAAAGTATTTCAATAAAATTACGTTAATAAAAACTAAATAATTAACAATAAAACTAAAGAATATTTATGCTGCAGTAATTCAAAAGAGTTATGTAATAACAAATAAGGGATTTAATACAATATCACATATTAATATCATCCAATATGTTATAATGAATATAATAAGAGTAATATGGTTCTGGATATAGAATTTTCAAAAATAACTAATTATAAAAAAGCCATAAATTTTTTGTTTACTATTATATCTAACCAATAATAAAGATAAATACATGCTATAGTAATAAGAAAAAAAAAATTAATAAAATATCATATTCCAAAATATTAATGAATCATGAAAGGGATATTAAACAAATAATAGCTTTTACTTCAATAAGATATTTTATCAAAATATATCGTGAATTTTGTAAATAAAATTGTTAACAAAGAAAAGAAAAATTAATAATAATTAATACGTTATGCGAATGCAGAACAGGTAGAAAACAAATAAGACAGATTAGTGCTGTGTATTTTTAACATTATAAATAAACTGATTGTATATACATGTTCCATTCAAACATTTAAAAATTTACTTATTGGAAAACATTATTTATATGACATTTCAATTTACAATAACATTTACAATACACAACAAATAAAAGAATATAAATTCTATAAAACTAAAACATTTTGTAAATACTATCACACAAAAAAAATAGGATTTTACTCAAAATGTATCCATGTATTGCTGAAAGAAAGTGATAAACGAGTCTTGAAATTAATTTATAAATAAATTTACAATGCATATTAATGTCATACTTTTAATTTTTCCAATAAATATAATTGTTTATACAACAAAACTGCTTTCTTTCTTTTTTTTTACCAATTTATCACCATCATATCCTACGTGTTTCTTTTCTTGTATTTCTCTCTTTCTCTCTCTTTGATTTTTTAATTGTTTTATTGCTTGACTACATACACTCATATTTTCCTAATATATATACTTTGAGAAAACACATTTCATAATTTATGCTTTTTATCATTATAATTTTTTTATTTTTAATAAAAATTTTTATAAGATAATATTTTTTTCGAATAAAAAAATGAAAAAGCTTTAACAATACTGCTCTTAATAAGTGAAAATGATATAAAAAAATAGAAATAAAAGCAGATAAAAAAATTCGGTATGCACAAGGAAAAACAAAAAGTTACATTAAAATTAAATCGAGCAACGTGATACAGATATGATGCCTAAAAAAACATTTTATTATAGTATTTATCATTTTCCTTTCAATCGTATTGATGAATTTTTAATTTCCTTGTAGAGATACGGTATATAAATAAAAATATAAGTAAATAAATAATGAAAACAAATCCTTATTGAAGGCATGATGATCAAACATATAAAAATAGTTACTAATTAATTTGATACAAATTTTATTCTGTTGGAAGCCGCAAGAATTCATATGAATTTAATCAATTTATTTAATTTTTATTAGAGCAGTAATTGATAATACAATATCACTAGGTAAAATAAAGAAATAAAGAAATGTTTTAAGAAAATGTTTAAAATTTTATTACCTTTAGAAAAGACGTTTTTTAATTATTTATAATAACAATAGAGATTCTTTTCAAAACAAAATTACAATAAATAAATAAGTTAATATTTTTATTTCATTTGATAAGCGTATTGAAAATTTTGTTTACTGGGTACTAACTGAATTTATTACTAACTAAAATATATACTGACTATATAACTAACTGAATATATTTTAATTCGTAACTAACAATGAAGGTAAGTGGAAAAACTAGAGAATATATAGAATTATTATCTTACTGTAATTAAAAGAAAATTTTTTTAAAATTTAATTAATATTTTGTTAACTTGAATAGGAATAATATACTTTGTTATAAAAATTCATAAAAAATTAAAAATATTATTAAATTTTTTGATATGCCATTTAATATGATTCTATCCTTGTTAATATTAATCTTTCTATATTTAAAATTATGAACAAATTAGTACATGATTAATAACTACACTAGTCTTTACATTTAATAGATTCTACTTCTACTGCGATAAATTGAAACATTAATATAATTAAATAATTGATGGCTTTTTATTTTTATTGTGTTACTTTAAATTTCTGTAACCCTCAAAACATTAAAATTAACTATTGACAATATATATGCATTATATGTATATATATATATATATATATATACATATAATACATATATGTTATTTGTATATATATATTTATATATATAAATAACCCAGAAAATTTTTAATACACGAATATAAATTTTCTTAAATTTTACATTATAATTGTTGTTCCATTACCTATTTTAATTATATCATTCACTATATATTATATGAAAAATAATTTATATATTAGTATTTAATTTGGATCCTACATTAAATTTGAAAATGAACAATGTTGTAAAAATTATTAAATACTTTTAGATAGTCGAAGAAACCTGCAGAAGTATAAGGAAACAATATAACAAATCATTTCAATTATTAATAAAAATTTTTTTAAATTTATATTAAATAATTTTTTAAATAGGCTTTTAACACATTTAGGATTTTTTGACAATAATATAAGACAACATCCGTTTCAAAAACCGAATTATATTTAAAGTCCGGAAAATTACGAATATAAAAAATGATTCTATTGTTTAATTAACAATTTAACATTTTAAATATATAATTCAAGTTTACATACAAATAAAAGCAAACATTGAATAAAAAAAAAATATTCAGAATTGTTTTTTTCAAATTTTAATCATAGATTACGAAAAAAATAAAATGATCGAAATTTAAATAAATAATCCTTGTATCATTAATAATAATTCATTTATAAATTTAAAAAAGGTAAAAGAATTCCAGTTATTATGGTCAAATTATTTTGTTTCATAGTATTAAAAATTTTTAATTTGAAACAAAATTTTAATGTAATAATTTGTTATACATTTCAGACATAAAATGATTAAAATTGTAAATTTTTCATCACAAATTAGAATTTATGGTTAAGTTGGTATTTGTAAATTCATTGTTGTTTTATAAATTTATTGGTTTTATCATTTTAATCTTTCACGTATAAATTTAAAAATAATTTATTATTATTCAAATAATTTGTTACACACTATGTTTTAACATATTTTTATAAAATCTAGATTTAAAATAAGAAATTATTTGAATTTAAAAAGTTTGGTTACTTTTTAATTTTGTTTACAATTTTGTGACACACGTTTTTATTCATAACTGTTTTCTTTTTATGTCGTAGTATTTATCAATTGTTATGAAAAATTTACCCAGTGCATGCCGGTCGTAGGGGGGGTAGGTTCCTCATAAACTCCCATCAGGGTGGTTGCTTATGCGTATTAGTTACCTCCGTAATTATTAATGATTTATATGAACATTGATGCCACTGCGTCCTCTAAATACAGTCGACGTCACTTGTTAACACAATCTATGAGAATAATGTCAGAAATTTTTACAAACTCCACAATAGAAGCATAGAGATATTTTGCAATTTTTTTTTTTTTTTTTTTGATTTCCTCCACTTTATCCTTGAATGATTTTATTCATGCTTTAAGACCACGAAATACTTAAAATTAACACTTTTCAAATTACTTTACTGAGAGATACAAGAGTATAAATATTGTACATCGTATTTTTTCTTTTAAATTTGAGACATTTTATGCACTAAATCTGTGCGTTAAACATTGTTTTCAAAATTTTTAAATGATAATTCGTTTATTACGCCTGTGAACTGAACTTGTATTTTAAAATCACTAAACCAATGTTGTGGAAGTCCGAGACTTCTTTATCAACACGCAACGTTTCGGTTTGATGAACATGGCCACACAGACATCTTCAAGCATAGCTCATAATAATTAAATATTCTCACTCACAACGGTATAGGCTATTCAAACACTAAATATACCTTATAAGGATTTATTGCCGAACCGAACCACTTTTCCTTACTACTAATTATGGTTTATTTTTTGTGTTCCTGTGAATTGTCACTAATGAGTACTAAAAATGGAAGTTGAACATGGCACAGCGAATCTATATAATAATGACACTTTTTAAATCTTGCCTTTTTAACGGATAAATGCAAATGTAGATCCAGCCATTGTAAAAGCAGATGACATTAAACGGTATCATGGTACGTGGTGAGAGTGTTTAAAATGAAAAGTGCACTACTTATTACCCTTTGAATACCCCCTCTCCATTTGTTACTGAACTTTAAACAATATAGCGCTGATTGTATCGTGTTAAACTCATGCGTGCAACAAGCTCGGCTGAAATCGCGAGACGTTGTGATTCTGGATAATCGAGGCAAACGAATAGTTATTGACAATAGCGCCACCAAGCGTGCCTTTCCGAAATCTTTTGTAAAGATAAATAAGAGAGCGAGCAGTACGTACATTTACAAAGTGGGCGCGGAACACCACTGGGCTCGAGAGCCAGCCCCTTTCTTATCCCCTCCACGGCGACCGGCTATTTTGTCCCCGCCCACTCCACATCTCGAGCGACCTGCCCTCTCAAAAACATTTTCAGCATCCAGCAGCGGCTCTTGCCCGTGTCCAACTTTTTACATGTGCTACATTTCGAGGCTTGGGCATTTGTATAACAACAACAACAACAACAACAACAAACTCGATACCTTGTGGGATGCTTTATGAAAAATTAAATAATGAAATTGCATAATTGAGCAAACGATAAGAGCAGTGGATAGCTTGAGCAGCCACCAACATTACTCGTAGAAGAAAAAAAAAGAGAGTAGATACAATATATGCAATACAGTAATAATCAAATGGGCATCAACACAATGATAATCTTTTCGCTTTCTTCCAGTCGGTCAAATTATATTTAATTCAACAGAAGTGCGCGCATTTTCATAGATGTATCCTCTCCTACGTATACAATACAAGAGTATAACATGAGTATACATTTTATATACATACATATATATATATATATATATTTTTTTTTTTTTTTTTGTTTTTTTTTTTTTTTTTTTTTGATGAATGTGCTGTAACATTAAAACCTAAAGTATAATTATAAAAATATTCATCGCAAAGTTTTTATCATTTGTCTCTTTTATTGTTTTTTTTTCTCTTTTTTTTAATAGATAAAATTATTGATTTATTCAAAACACTGTTAAAAACTGGTTATTATCTGTTACTTTAACAAATATTTCAAATAATTTAAATGTGAAAATACAGTTATTTATGAGACAAAAAATGATTAGTAAATACTTTTTTTATCTTTAAATTAATCTATATGTAGTTAAAATATTTTTAATTTATTTTAAAAAACAAAAATATGTTTTCACATATCATTGATAAATATTTAAAAAGATTAATTTTTTTTAACATTTATTATTATTGAATATTAAAATATCTTTTTATACCGATTTGATATTAACGTTATAAATAATTCTACAACTATTACTATGACTAACGATAAATTATCAACTTAACAATCACGTTAATAATAATAAGAACAACAATAACAACAACAATAATTATGATGATGCTAATGATGACGATAGTAAAGATGATGATGAAAATAATATAATGAAAACAAATTCAGCGCAATTTTTTTAAATTTAAGATTTAAACGTACTTGGAATAAATTTTACCTTTAATATTTTTAAGATTTTTATTCAGATTATAATTTAAGATTATTTAAAAAATTGCATACTAATTTCTTTTAATAATAAAACATAATTTACATAATTAAATTAGATAGATTATTCAGAAATATAATTGTAAAATTAATTGATATAAGTGAAAGTGTATGCAAAAATCATTTTTAAATTATCATAGTTTCAAGTCTTTATTTGTCAAGCACAAGAAAATGTTAAAGTACCATCCGGTGCCTTAGTCACAAAAAGCAACCACGTGCTCATGAATCGTCAAATTCATACAATTTCCACGAAACCAAAGAGATGGTGACAAACTGATCGAGAAAAAGCGAGATTGTAGCAACAAAAAAAAAGTGAAGAAATATCACACAAGTAAAATGCAATATTTTTTGCTTATTTTATTATTTTTTCAATCAGTTGAAATTTAATAATCAACACTTTATTAAGCATCTATATTGAGTATTAAAACATGTAAAGTAAATATTTAAATTAATTAGACAATATTAGTCAATAAAATGTTTATAAAATTTAATCCACAAATTCCTTTCCTATAAATAGTTAGGTAAAAATCTTATAAATCTATTGATTTATATACATCCATTAAAATGATTGAATTTAATTTAATTTTATATATAATTCACATTCTATTACAATATTTTATATAAATTAATTCCAATGTATGGTATTTTTAAGTATTTAAATATCACAATTATAGTAATCCAATGTATATAATATATAAAATAATATAAATTTACGTTTTTATTCAATTGTAAAGTATATTAGATTAGTAATTGTAGAGTTTAAGTTTTCTCCTAAAAAGTATAAAAGTATAAAATATTTGTTTTTAATAATCAAATAAAAAATTATTATTTATACAGATTTTTTCTTTTTTCACATTTGAATATATTTTTAAGTTACATCCAATGTTTTCAATTTATAATATGTAAGCATTATAATATTTCATTATAAGCAGATTGACTATATTTATTATTGTTTTTTTTGTTTTGTTTTTTTGTTTTACCAATAACTAATTTTAATAGAGTTATAAATTGAATTATGAGTTTATAGCAGCGCATGATTTATGATTTCCTAATTATGACAACCAAAAAATAAACAGATCAGTGATTAAATTTTTCGAAATCGGATAGAGTGAAAAATGAAGAGAATGACAGAGGGAGATAAAAAAAGAAAGTCAGGAGAGAGAGAGGGAGAGAGAGAGGGAGGACATAGAAAAAAGAGTTTAAACCACAGAAAGCGTGGCCGGATGTAGCCTGTCCGCATGAGTGCCTACCGATGTTCCAAGGAGATCATGCGCGTCTTGCCCGACGAGTCTTGCTTTTTGAGGTTTAGTTTAATGGTTTTTACATTCATCTCGTTTGCAACCCGTCGCATATCCTCCACTTGCGCGCGCATCTCTAATACAATAATTAAACTCGAAAATCGTATTCGGCCTTTCTTTTATCCTCGGCTTCGATTAAACCGTACCTTATATGATACTTAGTTTTCTTTTTCTCTTTGGATTACGAAAGTGTCATTTACTTTGACAGGTAAATGCTTTTGGCAGGTAAATACATATCCCCTTGTAAAAATAATTTCTACATTTTTAAGGGCTATCTTAAACATCACTTTTAATTTTGTCTCCGAATCAACAAACACTTTAGATATGAATTCGATACTGAAATTGTTATTTATTTATTTGTTTATTCATATATTTTACTTAATGCGTAATGAAATGATTTTAAAAATTATTTTTATCGTCTCTAATCGATTAGAAATTCTAAAAGAACAATTATTATTCACTTATTGGTTGTTTTCTTCTTTTAAAGTATAATATTATTCAAAATATATCTTGAAAATTTATTTTACAATTAAAATATAATTAATTTTATGCTTAAAATAAAAAAAATTCCACATACAACTAATATGAAAAACATCAAGATATTATATTCATAGAATATAATAAATTTTTATTAAAAAAAGAAAAAAAATTAAGTTTAAAAAATTTAATTTCTACAAACTATTATATATTATATTATTTTATTTTAATTTTTTATTCACATTTTTCTATCTAAACTTCTATAAGTTATATTATATTTCATTTTCCATTGACATAATGAGCATGACTTGATCTAAAAAATTTTATATCCTGTTTATTACATTTATTATTATATATATATATATATATAAACATGTGTTTTATTTTTTCAATTTTTTTTTATTTTTTATATCAAACTACTTTATGTTATAATATAATTTTGACGAATAAATATAAAATAAAAATGTTTCAGTCTATAGTCTATACTGCATACATATATAATTCTATATAATTCATGATTCCTTTTTTATATTTTTAATATTTCAATTTCAACTAATTGATTATTAATTGGAGAGAAAGTAATAAACAGAAAGATGTCTAAAAATTGAATTTGAATATATAGATTTATAAAAACAAATACATAAAAAAAATTTATCAATAATATTTTAAAAATTACTAAATATTCTTTATAGTAATATTTCTGATATTGATTATAGATCTTGATATTTTGTATAAAAAATTGTTTCATTTATTATGTATCAATTTCCCAAAATTTTTAATTATTTATTTAATATGAAAATATTGTATGTTTAATTAAATTCTAAATTTTAAATAATTTCTGGCATAATTTTTAATTGTATTAATTATTAATTTACAATATAATTTATAATTTATTTAACTATTATGTAAATTTTCGTAAATCATATTTAAAATAAAGTACATTAAATAAGTATGGAATTCATTGATCAACTGTAAAAAATGTATATAATAAATTTTAGTTAGTGCAAGTCCCTACATTGATAATTCTCAAAAGTTAAAAATATTTATCTTATAAAAAGTAATTATACTAGTTATAAAAGAAAATTTCTCAATCACTTATTTTTCATCTAATTAGCCAACATACTGAATACATTCAAAATAATTGTCATAAAGACCGACAGATTGGACAAAAATATCCAAAACATGAAAAAGAAACAAATGCAATCGTAAAAATTTTACAGGATTCCGAAAATACTTAAAGAGAGGCAAAAGATCAAAGATTTATTGTTCAAATCTAGCTGCATCCAATTTTACAGGCTGAAGGTGCTATTTACAATGGAGATCAAGCAGAGCTTTAAATTTCCATTCCATTCCATTCAATATAATGGTACGATAAGTACGTGAGTTGGAAGACTTAAGAGATTTCCAATTCTTTTTCAATTGCACCGTCGAATTTAGGCAACTGGCTTTCTTCTTCTCGATTCTAAATATATTCTTATTATCCATATTCACTAATATCTTCCGTAGAATACAGAAAATATGACGTAAATTGAAAATTTTTTCATAGGACAAAATTTTTATGTAAATTAAATGACATAATTTTCATTATTTTCACCATAGATATTGTTATAATATAGTTGCGAAAATATCTAAATGTACATGTAAATTATATTTTTAAATTTATCTTCTACATGTAACACAAATAATATTTTTTCAGTGTTGAATTAACCGGGTATTACTGTTATTAGAATATCATTTCAACTATTTTATTTTTACTGGAAACAAAGAATAATTTGAATATATAGAAAAGTAGAATACAAAATTGACCTTAATTTATACAATAATACTAGATTTATAGAAAATCTTTACAGGAGAATATAAAATTTTTAGAATTTTTAAATTTGTGATTTATATAGAAGCCAGTCTTTCAATAAGTGAATTTTATACTATTTAAATATTCTTGCAATAAAAAAATCACATGTTAATTATTAAATAGATAATTATTCCTTCACAATAGATGTAATATAGATATAATTTTTCATAAAGATCAATCCAGGATTTACTTCTATGTGCACCGCTATCTATTCTAATATATAGAAACCACAATACTGCGAAATTTTCTAGATGCACGCACATCTTTAATTTAATTTTGAAGTTTAAATTTTCATAACCTAAATTTTTTTAGCGTCGTTACACTTTCGTACCTCCTAACTTATAGGTATATGACTTTTCCTTCGAATTTGTTTTGATTTTTGATGGGACGTGTTCCTATTTAGCATCAATTATCACAAAGTATTAACTGAAATATATCGGAGGTCTATCGTCAAATTCGTTTCGTATTATTCCTTATTTATTGTAATCATATCTGGCACATATTATCATATCACATAGCATCATATTCTTAAAGTGTTGCAAGCGTTACAAACATGTTTTTTTAACATCGGTTTCATAGTTATTCTACATAAGCATTCTAGTTATCAAGAAAGAAGACTTCTGTAAATTTTTGAGAAAGTTTTGCTGTGATACCTATAGCAGAGGAAGAGTGGTTTATTTCCCTCTCGTGCTGAATCTCCTGTCTTAAAATTTTCAGGTCAGCATTTTAAATCGTAATTTCTTTGATACATTTCATTCTCCCTTTGCGATTTTGTTTCTGATTTATCCCAAAACTATAGTAATTGTTTTAACCACTCTCTCCATTTAGTAGACCTTTCTGATAATGATTCGCCTCGTTTCTCATTTTTCCCTTTATGCGAATTCCGATATTACAGATTCTATTTCATAATTAAAAAATAACTTTATTTACTATAGTCGAAGTGTTTTCACAATATTGTAAGCAAAGATCATCTCTTGAGATGATCAGCTAAGAACTTGCAATCCATAACAATGTACATAAAAATCATGGTTTTTAGCACCATATTTCCTCATTGTATTAAACGGTGGATCAGATGTGAATCTTATTATCAAAAAAATATATTGCAATATTTAACCCCTTATCAACCAAAGATACTTTTCTCGGCATTGCTGGATATATCTTTGATTTGCTGCATGACACATTCAATCCACTTTAGGTGTTTAAAACTATGATGATGTTATGATGGTATAAGTATGAAAACGTGAAGTGCTCGAGTGTATGATCAATAATCTATAAGAATAAGCATCTGATTTTCATATTTCATTGACTTTTTTGAAGTAAAAGCAAAATATGTATTTTCCATTCAACTTTTTCGCTGTGAGTAACTATAATAGTATAATGTTCATTTTAAGCTTTCATTGCTAATTGAACAAGCCACAAATATTTATTTAATGATTTTTTTTAACGCCATGATCTATTATTGTCTCAAACAAAATGAGTGAATAGTTTAAAAGTAATAGGTAATAAATAATAAAGGGGTTAAAATAAAAGTCATTAATTATATATTGCAATACGTATTTTTACAGAATAAATAACGTCAAAGAATATTGCTAAGGTTATTTAAGAATCTTCTAGAAAATATATAGGTCAAAGGATATAATATATAAACGAATGAGGTAAGTATAGAGAAAATAGTAATCGATACAGATAATAAAAATAAAGAATTATTTTTATCAATGATGTCATAGTGCAGCAGTGGGTCAAAAATAATAATATCCATATCGATTTTATTCAAATTTAGAAAGTTAAATATTGACTATTATACCCATTTGTAAAAATGAGTGGACAATACAAGGAAATAATTGTACTTATTGTGGGTAAAGAATTATAGGAAATTATTGAAAATTTTGGAATTTATATTCTCCTAGAATCTACGTATATTTGCAAAAACTTTCGAAAACTAAAAAAGAAAAGGTTCTTTGCACTTTCTTTATATGTCTTTCATTCATATGGAACATTTAGCATAACACAACATGAAAAGAAATAAATGAAAAGCAAGAATCTATAATTAATTTGTCAGAAATTCTTTTGTTACTTTTTGTGCTGCTAAGGTTAAGATGTATTTTTCTTCATTTCATTCTACTTTTCAGGAGAAACTCAAATAATCAATTGTGAGAAGATTAAAAGAATAATTGAAATGTTTTTTGTTATAATACTTTCATTTTCTATAAGAAGTCATTATTTCCCTTATTATAATGATAAAAGAAATGAAAGGTAAGATGTCTTCTTATATTAATAATGTTTCTATGAAAATTAATTCATATGCAATATATGATCCTGTATATGGATAATGGTTTCTGTAGTTAATTTGTATCCAAGATTTCTTTGTACACATGTGATTATGTCAAAAGTATAAATAGTAAATATAAAATATAAATATTAAATAATGTTTCTCCAAATTATAAAAAATAAGATAGATAATAGGGTAGATTCACTAATTAAGAATAATTTCTATTTATAAATTCATAACATGTTAGAAGTTTATAAAAGTTTGTTTTTATTGGCCAAACTTTGTAATTCTTATTACAGCGATAGTACTATGCTCAATTTCTATTCCATAAAAAACGCTTCACTATTTGGCATAAATGTACTCTTGTATTCGCGTTGTATATTTTCGCCAATTTTGACAACATACAAATTTAAAATTTGCAAATCAGCGGTATTTTTATTAATTGTAGACTATTAATGTAAACTATTTTAACGCTATAATTATACGCTTTACTGTTAAAAAACAACAATAATCTAATAAAGAAAAATTGGAGACATAGAAGTAAAATAAAAGAAATTTCTAATCAATACTATTATAATACATTATTATTTAATGAAAAATATAAATTTATAATTTACTTTATAATTTATAAAAGGAGTTAAACATATCTTTATTGTTTTTCATGTGATGGTTCTACCAGTACATGATTATTATTCTAATTCTAATACAATACTATTTTTTATAAATTTTTTTTAGAGGATTTTTTACATTGATACATACGAATCATATTTAATAAAAAAGATAATGCTTTAAGTAATTTTTGTTTTGTATATTTAAATTGTAAATGCATAATCAAATTTTCAAAATATGTAAAAATTTTAAGTATTGAGGTTACAAATAAAATAGACATTACTGCAAAGAATATGTAAAATATATCAAGCAATAAGATAATATATGCAATCGAGATTTAAAATAAATTTAATTTAATTAATATATAAAAAACATATTTTTTTTTCAATTAATGTCTAATTTCTTTAAAATGATATATCCCTACGTAATTCTTTTTATTATTACTATTATTATTATTATTATTATTATTATTATTATTATTATTATTATTATTATTATTATTATTATTATTATTATTACTATTATTATTATTAAAAAACACAACTTTGACATGTTCATAAACAGATAAGTTTTTAGTATTTTATAAGTGTTAGTAGTCCATTAGATTTTAATATTATTTGGAAGTAATTGTTTTAATCAACGATTTGTAATACGATTTTAAAAATAAAATTAATACAGATTTATCTTTGTATAAACTTATAAAAAATAAACACTGATTTTAAAAATATAAATTATATATATTTTGTATTATGTAAAATTTGTATTAAATGAAATAATAATAAAGTTTACGTATAATTTAATCTACATTTTATAGGTGAATAAATATTTTTCAAGATTTATTAGACTTTTATAGTTAAAAATTCAGTTTATTTATAAACTTCACGACGTTGTTATTATATGTTCTATTATACTAAATTTCAATAAAAAATGATTGTTAAACTATTTTTCTATACCTGTAACTGTCCTAATAATTATTCTATTAAAAATTATAATAAAAAAGCTCAAAAGTTTATTTACTTTTTTATTATCGTGACCTATCAAAAATAAGTAATATTAAGTAATATTTTTAATTACAATTGTTAATATTTGCACAAGTTATACACACTAAAAAGTAAAATTCTTAAAAAACAACAAAAAGTAATAAGTTGACAAACATTTCTATTTAAAGCTAAATTCTGAGTTTTCATTTTTTTTATACCTATTCTACTTTTTTCTTTCTACTATCTCACCGTGTCTTTATATCTTACCGAGATTATCTGAGAACTCTTCAACGATCTCTGTATACACGAATTATCTCGTCTTAGCATCGTTATGACATTTGTCTGAGCTCTCAAGTTTCTAGCTATCTTTTTATCGTCTTTTTCTTTTCTGACTTTTCGTAATTCCACTACTGCTATTGGCATTTACACATCTACCTTAATAATTTTTTATTCATCTTTATTTCTATTATTTTAATAAATTCCTTAGAATTTAAAAATATATTAGTAAAATATCAATAAATATTAATAAATTTCTTTCAATAATATTGTTTCTGTTGGTAGTTTATTTGTACATAGTACTAAGGATGTATTGTATATATTATGATATAATGTTCATTTATGTATATCCTAAAAAACTACATATACATATATATATATTATACTTCTTTTTAATTAAAATACCTTTTTTTTTATAATGTACTATTCAAAGAACAAATAGAGCATTTTTTAGGTCGTCAGCGGAAAGCACCCTAACATTCCAAAAATAATAAAAAAATTAGTAGATTCTTATTTTTAAAAATGCTACTAAAAACTAATCAGAAATTTTATTATTAACAATTAAAACGAAGAAATATATTTTTCATTTAACTTTTTTGTTATACAATGAAAATTTGTAATTTTAACACCTTAATTTCTATGAATAAATTGTAATCAATAAAAATACGAAGAAAATCATTTTTTTATATAAACCGATCGGAAAATTAGAAACCGAAAATTTTTTAATTATTTAAAAAATTTGTAACATTATCATTTTCCAATATTTAGAACTCTGATTTGAGTAACTTAAAACCATTTATGTACATTTTATTTGTACAAATTTTCAGTTTGATTGGATTATTAGTTTCTTTAAAATAATATTTTTAATAATATTATGCAAATTAAATTTACAAAGTTATTTCTACCTCGTTTTATTATACGATTTTCGTTTGTTCAACCGTTTTAAAAAATATAATTATAATAGAAATCCTGTATCATTCATTTTGTATAATTTTTAGGATTAATTAACTTATTATTGTTGTTGTTATTATTATTATTATTATTATTATTATTATTTTATATTGTTGTTGTTGTTGTTGTTGTTGTTGTTGTTGTTGTTGTTCTTGTTGTTATTATTATTTATTATATATATATACGGATAAAGATTATCAAAAACAGTCAAACAGACGAAAATCGCCGAGGAGTGGGAAGAAGAAAAGATGAGGAGTTAGTTCTAGTGTTTTCCATTACTATTACTATATATACCAATCCCTCGGTTCTTGCTCTCCCCACTCGTCGTCAAATTTTGCGCGCTCAGTTATTATGGGCCATCTTTATCTTCAAATTTTAGATAATCTGAAACATTTTTACAAAATATAAGATACAACATTTGTAGTACTATAATTATATTTTTTAAAACCATTGAATAAACATTTCCGTTATTTGAAAATTTAGTCACTTGTATTTTACAAATTAGTTTATATAATAATGTTTACATAAAATTAGTTTATATAAAATTTTTCTTTATAATTTTAATAGCTACAATTCGGCTATTGACACTATATCGTTGAAATTATAACCTTTTATTTCATTAATTTTCGTTAGATTTGTTAATAAAAAAAAGCCTTTTAATATTTTTAGTGACATTTTAGAAAACAAAATTCTACTACTTTCTAATATATGTAATATAATATATGTAATAATAAACAGACGAACGTGATAAAATTCTGTACTTTTATTAAAAATATATGTAAACAAACAAAAGTACTTATTGCATAAAATTTATAGAACAAATAAATATTCAAACTGATTATAATTATGTTTAGATGTATGGTAAAAATCAATAAGATAGTGCTCTATGTACTTCTTCTTAACATTGAGTAAAAATATTCAGTTCCAAAAAAATATCAAGTGATTTAAACAAAATTAAATCCTCTTGAATTGAAACAATTTTAACACCTCTTATTGGTTTTTCAAATTAAATATAATTTTTTACTAAAACATCTCAAAGCTCTCAAGAGAAATCAATAGCATGTTTTGATTTTAATTGTACATCACATCTTCATACTCAATAGATTTTTTTCCCCAGATATTTTCAATATTATATACAAATTTAAAAAATATTTTAATGAGTGAAAAACTTTGTTCATTTAAATTCTAAATATAATCATGAGTCTATGTTCCACCTCGCTGATTTGATACATGTGTAAATTATTTGAAATTTTTTTAAAAATAGAATTCAACTTCGAACTGAGTATTATTATATTCAGATTTATCCCCCCTCATCTTAACAAGACTTTCGTAAAGGCAAATCATGTTCAAAAAATCTTGTAAATCATTTTCATTGAAAAGCATTTATTAAAAAAAAAAATTCTCCCTCTATTCTAAAATATACAAGATGTATTTAAGATTGTTGACATTTATGATCTCAGTAAATTTACTTATACTTAAAAAATTATTTCAAATAAGTTTCTCACAAAACTTTCTTCTGAAAAAAGTAAATATTTTATCTGTAAAAAATTAACAAAAACTCTTCAAATCAATCATACCGATAGTGTCTAATCTTTGCAACTGTTCATACGATAGTCGAATAATAAATTTATCGCAACTGAAAAGTTATAGAACGGCTTTTTGCTCAAATACAGTATACGGGATACTGTAAAATACTGTTTATTTTCAAAAATAGTATAAATTTTTTTTTATTAAATAGATGAGAGAATACTAATAAACATAAATTTGACTAAAACTAAATTTTATTTATGATAATATTTACATGTAGGTTTAGTTGTATTATTATTGAATTACGTTTAGTCTGAAATTTCTTTTCGTAATGTCTTTAACTTTTCCTTAACTTTCGAGATAGTTAATATTTTTACATTCAGTAATTATAAAATTTATATCATTTTTATTATCTAAAAATTCATTTTACACTAAATATTGTTTTAATACTTATTAACCAGTTTTCACAACAGTGTCCATAGTCTTACATGATACTTCATAAAATATTTGTATTTTTTATATTCACTAACTGCACTGCAAATCTTGACATTGTATTAATTTTGTTCAGTAAAAAAAAAAAAAAAAGTTTAATAAAATAGTAATTTTATTCAAAATAAACAATATTGATACGCAAGGATTTTTGACAAGCACTTTTAACATTTTTATATAAAATAATTTTGTTTTTATTTTAAATACAATAAAAAATGTCAACAATTAATTTTATTTGCTTAAATTTCTTTAATCTTGTGGCTTAACTTGCTAGATAAAATATTACATCTTTCGTGTGTGCGTAGTATAATGAAGTTATCAATCGCTTTGTTTAGAGTTGTATTCTTTATGACATAAAAAGAACAAAACTTACCGATAATCTAAAAATATATCCTTACTTGCCTCCTTTTAATCTTGAAAGGTTTATAATTAGTTCATTCGAATTGTAAATTTTCTAAAATAATATAATATATGTCTATAAAAAAATGCATTTTTTATGATTTTTATAATTATAATTCAGTTAGAATAAAACACGTAAAAAACTTTTTTTTAATATTTTTGAATAGCCCATAAACCCTTGCATATTTTCATCAATATTTGATAGAGCTAAATAAATACACACACACGCGTGCAGACATATATATATATATATATATATATATATATAGCTTGGTATTGAAAATATTTAACCACGTGTAAATCAATCAACGCCTGTTTCAAAGTAGTGGGCAAAATAAGAAAGAAAATAAAAGACTAGACGGGATTTTACGGTATTTTTTTCTTTTTTTTCGACTTGAATATTACGGTTTAACGTTCTCATAATTTTATTTTATTTTCGCATAGTTAATGTGTACTTGTTTCAATATAATATTTACATTTTTATTTAAATGAATATTCCTAATTTTCAAATTCAGTAAAGGATGTTTTAAAATTATAAATGAGAAACGAATCATTGTTTTTAAAATCGTTTATTGTTTATAATAAATATTGTTTATATTATTGTTATTTAATTTGTATGAAAGAATTTTTTTAATAAGAATGTTTGAAAATTTATAATATATAAATAATTTATAATTTATAAATAAAAAATAAAATAAATTCTAAATCTGAAGCATATAAATCTACGTAACTTTCATTGATATTGATATTAACATTAGCATATCTTTAATATACAAACAATGTTTTATTTAGGTTTAAAATGTTCACGTAATGATATATATAATTTTTTATTTGATATTTTTACTTATTTAAGATATAAAAAAGAATTTTATTCAAAATTTTTATTTATTTTAAATCTTTTAGTTTTTCTTGTATACTTTTATTTAAATATGAAGAATAAATAGATATTTATTAATACTAATTTTTACATGATTTATAGAAATTTGAATTAAGTTAATTTATTCGTATCTTAAAAATATCAATGTTTTAATACAATTACAATATATTTTAGTACATTTTAAAAGTTTAATAATTTATAATAGCTCAATTAAAATGTTAAATTTAAAATGTTGTATATTTTATTGTACAACATGAATTTTGTTTTATTTATTGTAATTTACTATTATGTTATTTAATTCGTCATATAATGAGATCTTTCTTAAAACAGAAATACACCAAGCTGTTTATTGGTAAAGTAATAATATTTTTAAGATCACGTTATTAATAATCAATATTTATCATGAATTCAATGTGTAGAAACTTCTTAGAAGAGTCATGGGTTTTATATAGTAATAAAAAGGTATGTAAATATATCAATTATACGATGCTAATAAATAAATAGTAAAAAGAAAATAAATATATGCAGAGAGCGAAGCGAATAATTAATTGTTATAATGATTTATAATTTTATGATTTATAATAGTACTTTGTGTTATTTGTATTATTTTGTCAATATATTATAGCAGTAGGCTCTAAGACTTGATTATAATTATGATCATCGCAATGCCTTGTTATTGTGTGATTGTATACTTTAATTTAGTGAGCCAGAAAAAGTAAGTCCAGCATTGGGATATTCAAGTGCACGAATCTCTTATTGTTATGATACAGAGTTTCAATATTTAAATATTATACCATCTAGGCAAGATAACAACAGAATGATTTAGTTGTACTGTAACGGGGAACTCATTAATTCTGTCACTCAAGTGCATCGACGGAGAACCTCTGTGCGAATCTATCCATCTTGGGTTTTGTTTGAAGCAACGCATTTTATATTCAGACATGCGGTGTTTTATTTACTAGCCAGACAGACAGACAGACAGACAGACAGACAGATGTTTAGATAGAAACGTGGATAATTAGAGAGACAGAGAGAAAGAGAAAGCGAAAGTAATTAATTAACGAGAAAGAAATAGAAAGAAGATACATCCAATAGAAATATTTCCACGTAAGACTAGTTTCATTTATTTATTTTAATTATTCATCGAAATAGATGTGCTATTATAATATTTGTGAATAAATAAATTTTCAATCGCATCATAATCGTAATAAAAATAAAGAAGAAGAAAATACATATCTTCGGAGCATTGACTATATAGTTAATACGAGTACACAAATAAAAGTTATTTATTTCAGATACTTTATTCAAATGAGCCGTTTATATCTGTCGACAGTTCTTAATCAAAGTATTCTCACTCAAAGAGAGATTTCGCTTATTTCGGTTGCCAAAATATTTTCAACACCTATTCTTCTTTATCTAGATATATTTCTTATATTATTTGGTTACACACTTTTTTCTAAATTAATTATTTTGTATTAACTTGAATAAAAATGTTAATTTTTTCAAAAATATAATTGGTTTTTTGATATTCTTGTTTATAATTACATACATAATTTAAATTACAATTTTTTATACATATACATTAAAAAATAAGTATAAATAATTAAACTTTTTTAACTTCCTTTTGAAGATTATTTTTATGATTAAAAGTGATTGATAACATTAATATATAAAATATTATATATATTTAATATGATGCTTTAAATTGGGAATGGATAATAATAATACGAATTGAACTAGATTTATTTATTATACATCATTTTTTCGCTTTATATCTGTATTGTATCTTGTATTAAATTTTTTGCATATTTAAAGCGTTACTACAAGAAATTATATGTTTCAATATATTTTTAATAAATAGATATATTATAATGATACTATGTATTTATAATAAGACAAATAAATTCAAAGAATTTTTCCACTAATTCAATAAATATATTTTTGTACACAATACACAATACTATATGATAATGTATAAAACTGTTATAAAAGTATCAGAGATTATACTAGAGGTAATAGTTTAATATTTAAAGATTTTTTTAATATTCAAACATATAAATTTATGATTCTTTTCGAAGGAGTAATATATTTTTATTTACATAATTAATCTCAGTAAATAGACATACGAAAACGTGTATATTTTCATAGCTGTCATTGCGAAAATTATAATGCAATAAATTTTATTTTATATTCAATAAAATACAAGAACTTATCAAAAACCTATATTTTATATATCGAATTTTTTTTTTTAGTGAAATAATATTATTTTATGTGTAAAATCTAAAATGTACTAATATAATTTAATTTTAAATAATAAAAACATTTAGAATGTAAATATTAATTATTCACTTGCTATAAATTATAAATAAAAATAAAATGAAAAATTATTATATTATATTATTTTATAAACGAAAAATGTTAATCTATATAATGTGAATATGTATATAAATAATGTGAATAAAACAAATTGTATTTTTTGAATTTGTATGTAATTATTCGATACATTTGTTCGAATTTATAAAATAAAAATTTATGCAAAAATGAAAGATTTTACAAAAAATAAAGAAATTATGTATTTCTATTAAATAAATTTCTATTATTTGATCTAACTAATAATATTAATGATAATTTGATGCATTTATAAAATTTTTTTGGAAAATTTCTTATTTTTAAATGTAGGGATTTACTTATTATTATGAAACGAAATTTATTGAAATAATTGCACTTGGCGCTAAAATAAATAATTTAATAAATTTTGTATAAATGAATTAAATTTTTTAAATTTATTTTCACATTATTAGAATTATTAGAATTTGTATCTGAATTTATTTTATACGAAAAATATACAATATTTGTAAGTTTATTAAAAATGCATGTATAATGAAAAAATTAATAATTACATTATTGAGTGATATAACAAAATATTTAAAAATAATAATGAATATTAGGTTCTTGTATTGACATAATAATATAAAATATAAAAAACTTCTAGGTTACTAAATGACCGTAAGTAAGCCATTAAATAAATGTTATTTATAATATATGGATAATTAAAAATGTTATGTTAGTCGTATCTATCAGGTCGAATAGTTGTTTTCTTAACTGAATTATCATTCTGGTATGATTTGACATAATCCCTTGTAATTTTCCGTGCAATTTCAACATCTAAAGTTGATATGAATTGTTAAATTAAAAATAGAAATAAGTAGAAAATCTTAAGTAAAAAAATGATTTTTTATAGATTTTTTAAAAAATTATTTTTATTAGTCATAGTTGTTTAAAATGCTTATAAATGTATGAAATTCATATTTTTGTAAGATCGAATGAATGTATACTCGAATAAAGAAATATTCATTATCGTGTTTGCCGAAGTTTATCAAAGCATTTGCATTTTTTAACATTTTTAGATAATTTAGTAATTTCAGTTTTATTTTTAATCAACTATTAAAGGTATTCCTTTCAATTTATAAGATTTTATAATATTATTAATTTTATGCAATGGTAAAGATTAACATGAATAATTAATTATAATGATGTATAAAAATATTATGCTTTATATAAAAGATATTTTCATAGGCCTTTATTAATATACATATATATATATGTAATCAGTTCTATGCGATATTATATAACTAAAACCGAATTTTTAATTTTGGTTCATTCTTATTCATGTTATAATCCATTAAAATAAAATATTTATATAAAAATTATAATTTTCATCAAATTGTGGTATTTGTTCATCAAAGTTCTTGATTTGATTCTGCTTATTGATAAATTTTACTGTTATTTTAGTATTAAAATTATTAGAAATATTGATTATTGATTATTGTATAAAAGATGGTTAACTTAAAAATTGTAAAATAAATAAATTTGTGGAAGGCGTATTATAAACTTTATCCTTGTAGGTCGATAATACATTTGAACTTATGATAAGAGTAAAATAATTCAAAATTTTATTCCCATTATGTTATGCTGGTTATTCTTTATTCTTTATAATGGTGAATTAAAATAAAATTAAGTTAAAAAATCGAGTTCATTGAAGATAAGCGTTGGCCGAATTTCAAAATTCGGGCGAATCTTGAAATTGAGAATCTTGAAATGGGAATTTTAAGGTTGAATTTTATATCCTTAAATTGCGCAAGGATTGCGCAAATCCCGAGAGAAGGAAAAAGAGAAGAAGTTCCTATAAGTTGAAGAAGAAGAAGAAGAAATTATAACTACAAGACAATATTGCGGGTAAAAGGAAGAAGAGAAAAAAGAGAGCTTGGAAATTACAAACGGTACCCTTTCAGAAGATACGTATCAACCGAAAAGCTTCCGGGAAGTGGTTATCTCATTTGCGCCGTTGTCTCTCGAAAGCCTAGAGCTCCTAATCTACCTTCTTCGTACATGAGCGTATGAGCACATACATAATGTGCACGCTGATACACACACGATTTTAGGTCCCTGCTCGAAACAGTTTATCGGAGCCGAGTAATCTGTCGAGACTGAACCGCCAGTTCGAGCACTGAAATAACTTCCAATCGCACAGCTTAAATAGTCTCCTCTTTATCTCGCCAATTCAACGAACTCATTTCGCAATAACTGAATTTTAATCCATTCACGCATAACTCAAATCTTGTATCAAAATTTGAACATTTTTATAACCAAGTAAGCCTCTCGAGCACTAAATGCAATATTTAATGCTAGCCCGATAACAGAATCCTCTACTTACCCGGAATTTTATTTATTATTTGAATTTCAAGCTCACATACGCCACGACAATAAAAAATTTAATGCAACCTATTAATAATAAAACAATTACTGCATTCATCATTATTCAATGGGTGGGGGGGGGGACAAACTTTTTCAAAGTCATCCACAATATTTATAATTTATACATGCGCTCAATTATGTGGCCCAAATCTATATTTAAATTTCTCAATTTTCTTTAATATATTTTTCTTCCTATGTATAATAATACATGTGTTATGGTAATGCGAATTTAATCTATATGTCTACTATACGAGCAGGCTGTGAAAGATCTTATCCTATCATTTTTAGCAGTATAGCTTTGTATTATAATACAATATCATAATGAATTATTACATCATTTATTAATTGGTTTATTTTATTTTTTTCATTATGCATATTATATAATTAATGCAATCAATAAATTCATTTGTAAATTAAATAAAAATTTCCTTTGAAATCCAAATTTTACTTATTTATGGAATATAATATTCAATTAACAATTTATCTCAAATTATTGATCATTCAATCATTTTTAATAATTTTGAAAGAATACTAAATATATAAAAATATTTTAACAAAGTTCTCATAAGTACTTAGGATTAATTAATTTAATTATTAATGATGAGTTTTTTTCACAAACTTACAATATTAATTAATCTTTTGTTATGCTATTTAATTTGAAATTTATTAAATATGCTCCTTTTTATTTTATTTTATAAACTATATCATACTACGGATTTTAATGATTATTATTAAAAAAAAATTTCTATTCGTAAATTTTTAACAATTTTTGGATTATTCATACATAAATTTTACGACTAAAATATAGTTGTTGTATTATATTATATTATATTCTCTTATATATATATATTTTAATTATTATATTATAGAATTTTTTACACTTTTTGTATATAATTTTAGGATGAATAAGTGAAATAATATTACATTAATTTTTAAGCAATGTAATATATTCGAATAAAATTACACATTAAATTTTAAATTTATGCCATAAAAAAAACAGTATGATTTCTTTCTACGATTATTTAATTTAAGTAATCATACATTTTATGTTTGCTTGTAGCAAAAAATAGTTCACTTTTTTTCTTCCTTTTTCAGCAAGGAAAAGGGATGAGGATCAGATAGTTATATAATATATTGATCAGAAGTCTTGAAACCAATATAAAAGAGATAGTCTTAGAGAAAGATACAGAACGTTGGGTCATCAATAAATTTTTAAAATTACATATTAATGGATATTCATGATAAACTTTACTACTACCATCTGTAAAGAAATTCAAAACTTCTCTCTGTATGTGCGTTAAAACATACCATATTCCAAAGAGCTCAAAATACCAATCGTTAAAAGAAATATAAAGACAAAAAGTGTTAAGGAACTTTTTATCTTTTTAATTAAGCAGCTTTCAAGACATGCAAAATTTTCTTCGAAATTACTGTATAATTGCGTAAGTGAATGAAAAAAATGATAAAATAAAGAGTATCAACCGTATACTGGGAGTTGGATTACTTACAATAAACCTGCAAAGGTTTTTATAGACATATTACAGGTGTACATATTTAATCTAGAACTAAATATATGAATGAGTATGTTAGAATATCTATTCATATAAATTTTAATGCATGCCTACATGCTTGAAAGTATTATAGGTACGCGTATTATAGAACTCTTATTTGTGTATGTATACACAATTAAAAATGTAAAATATATTTATAATATGAATATATATGTGTATATTACGATTTAAAATATAACACCTAATAAAGTATTTACAAGTTTTATTATATTTATATATTATTATAAATTTTTTAAATTATTAATATTTTTTAAACAAATTTTTTGAAAATTAGGATTCTTAAAGGTGTGATAAATTAAAAAATTACAAACGACAATTTGTAATTTTTTATGCTAAAGTTTTGACAACTTTTTGTTGCTCTTATCAAGAGTAAATTTATTTAAATTAAAAATTGTATTATAAAAAAATAACAATTTTTCTAAAACTTAATAAGCAAAAAAAAAAATTATATACTTACAAATAATATCTTGTCGATACTAAATGCTACTAAATATTTAAGCTTTAGAATTTTACTTTAGGTTAATAATTAAAAATTTTGCTTGAAATTCTAAGAAAGAAGTCGTAACGTATGATTTAAACAATTTATATTGTCTTTTCGATTGATGACGTTATTTTTTATTTTGATAAAATACATCTAATATTGAATTGTTTTTTTTAATTTTCTTATATTTTATAATTTAACTTTACATACATTAGAAACCCTACTTTTCAAAAAATTTATTGTAATATTATTTTATTTGTGAATATACAGTAATATATGTTAATATAGATATTGGTATAGATGAATACAAATGTTCTTGGTTAGATGACCGTATAAAAAATAATATGTCAAACAATATTACTTAAATATACACATTAAAATGAAATACCAGTAAAGAAAATTCATAAAAATTCCTTTTGTTTTTAATTTTAAATATTATTGTTGAAGGAATTGGCCTAAATTATAAAAAATTTATAAGAAAAATAAGCTATTATACAAATCTCTATTTTTTTAATCCCATAAAATTGAAATAAATGATTAGTGACCATATATTTATCCATACCCATATTAAATAAGAAAATGATTTATTTACTAATTTTATGAATATATACGGATATTACTTAATTATTTTACGGCTAAGAAATATGATAATTTTCTTTTACAACTGCTTCTGAAAGAAGTGCTCATAAAATGTTTGAAATCATTATATAAACGCTGTGTTATAAAAATCTGTAATATGTATATGTTTCATTCTACTTCATTCTCATATATCGAATAAAGACAAGGAACAGTCGGCTTTTACGATTTTTTGAAGGCGAAAAGGCAAGCAATTTTTTCGATTCGCATATGCTGCCAAGGCAAACGACATCGTATCACATCTTGCCGACGAACGTAAATTTACATGCAAAGAATAAAACGGGTTATTGCTTGTAACGTGTAATTCGAATGTTTATTTCACTGGCTGTCAAATGACCAAGTATACAGCAAGTGCAGATCAAGAATTAGATGAATGATGTACCGCCGAAATAATAAAGGAAAAAAGAGTAGAGAGTAGTGAGAAGAAATGGACAAGATTTTAAACTATTGAAGTGAATGAAATTAAAAATCAGTGTAATAAACATGGCGAATATTTGCATTGCTACAGACCTCCAACCGTTTTAGAACCATGAATATGATTTCTTCTCATGACATTTTTAGCAGTTTAATGTTTTTTTTCCTTTCCTTTTCTTCGATCTTTTCCATTTATTTTTCGACTTATATTTCTTATATTTCTTCTATTACTCTTTCATAATAAAGGTGCATACGAGTCAAATTTCAACGAAGTAAAAAAATATTCTCTATAGTAAGTACTTTTATGTATTTTTTAAAATATTTTCATTAAAACCAGTCAACACACTCGTAATATAACATTTTTATTAATAATCTCCTTTATTAAATTGTAAAATGTTTAATTCTGCACATATTTATTTTTTTTTCAATTTTGAAAGTGCTCAGTATAGAAAATGATATTTAAAAAATATTCCTATATCGTTATAATACATAATGAATTCTATTTTATTTTGAATATGTCAAATATTTTTAATTATTTAAAATTATCTAGAATAAAAACTTATTTTTTAATTTTTATTAAAGAGTATATTAATTGTTAAGAAAATAAAATTTTTCAAATATTGTTACATATATATATATGTATAAATATATGCTATTTAATATTCCGTAAAATGAAATAATATCCCACAAAATATCTTCAAACATTAAAAATATTATTATGTTGAATATATTTTGGCTTTTTCTTCCAAATGTAAAGTAAAATACTTATACTTAGTTTCAATGTTATTCATTGAATGAATTTTAAAAATAATAAAATTAATTAAAATGTATAATATTTCTATACAAAATGTTTACATTATAGATATAGATTTTAAATATTATTCCTTTATAAAATATAACATTTTAATTATTATTTTAAATTTATAAATGTATAGTATACTATTGTTATAAGTAACTATTATTAGATAATATGGCTTCTAAAAATATTGAGATTTTATCGATATTATTACAGTGTAGTAAATATTCTTAGTGCATAATAGACGACAGCTATCCGAGCACAATTTTTTTTTATACATTCAAATAGAAATTTTCATACTTGGATACAATCATTTTTTTATTTTCAGTGATTTATATATATATAATTGTATGTTTAATTAATTTTAATTTAATTTAATGAACTTCGTTTATAAAATAGAATAAAAATTAAGCTATGTATCTGGTGAACATGAAATCTCACCGTAATCGGTTTATTTATTAAAATACATTTCATATAAATTTTATTTTCTATGAATTTAATAGCAAAATTTTTTTAAATTGCTGTAACAGTTAAAATAATAATATTTAATGAATAGTAAAATTTTAAAATACATAATTTAAAATAAATATAAGAAAATATTAATATACACAGTGTATTTTACAATTTTTATGTATAAATATATCAAGTAAGTATATATGTGTATAGTTTATGGAAAAAAAATGAAGTTTTTTTTATAATGTTAACGTAATCTTATTGAATAGTACACATTTATTCATATTTTTACGTGGATTGCTGACTATGCTTATCAACAAAAAAAAGTTGACATTGCGGTAGACTAACAGATTCACGATGCAGCTACTTAACTTTCGATACCAACAGACGCAAGAGGACGATAAATGTTTCTGAATGAACCTGTATAAGCTATAATTTGTTTTTTTTTTTTCATTTTGACTCATTGGCTAGTTTTTCGAATAGATAAAAAAGATAAAAAAAGGAATCAAGCGGAAACAGAGAAAGTAAGAAGAAGAAAAGGAAAATAAGCTAAGATTAAAACCAGTTAGAATGAAGAGATTGTATTGGAGAAAAAGTTTGAATAAATGATACAAAAGTTTAGATATCTTCCTATACATTCCTTTCTTTATTTATGTCTCATTTTTTTCTTTTTTTAGTAAGATTATATTTTTTCATGAAAATTAATCCTTTCAATGTTTGAAAATAATAAAAGAAAAAATATTTTAATAATTTCTGATCCGTTTATAATTGATTTTTATTTCTTTTAAAAATCTATCGAATTTAATTATTACGGATATAATTTGAAATTATAATTTGTAAATTAATTATAAATACATAATACCAAATACTTATATTTGTCCTATTCAAGAAACTGCTATTTGTATAAAAATTTGTATTTCTGTTTAATTTTAGTTTTTATTATTAAAATATAACACTTTAGCAGTTTCTTTATTAATCAATTTTTAAGTGATTGCCCTTGAAATCATAAATTAATACTTTTATAACTATAGTATTTAAAATAATATAGTATTTAAAATACTATTAAAATACTAATTGTATATTTAAATTAATTAATACTAAACATACTTTTAATAATGCCAAGTTTCTATTATTAATCAATATATGATATCTTATTTCAATATATTTTATTTAAATATTATAATAAATTGTATACTGGATGATTTAATGCAAATATTATACCGAAAATTAATTATACCGTAGACGAGGTGTGTATATTAGTTGATTCAATTAGTATAACATAAATTCACAGTAGCGTGATACCGTAATTATTGGGATTATAATATTTTTTATATACTAATAAAGATTTTAAAGTTTTATTATAAGAATTATTTATTTACAAAAAAAATTGTGTATAAAAATTATGAATAAAGTTATTCTGTATTTTATAAAAATCATAAAAATTTTATCTAAAATTGTGATTGGATGATCTATAACGCTAGATGATCTCAGGGGTATCAATAACAACAAAAACAACAACAACAACAACAACAACAACAACAACAACAACAACAACAACAATAATAATAATAATGATGATGATGATGATGGTGGTAAATAATCGGAAAGGATCGAAGGAGGGATTCATTTGATATACCTAAGAAATAATAATAAAAATTATAATTTCATACAAAATAAAGGAAATATTCATTTTTTAGAAAGTATATTTATCATATAATTATGTTGTACGTTGACATAAATAACACCTTCGAGATTCAGGAAGAAAGACTTATTTATCATAGCTGTACAGACTTGTAAGATGCTTCATCGTGAAGCTTGAGATCGAGGTCATGGGAAAAAGACACAAGACGTTGTCTTCTCATAATATAGTATAAACTGACAAAGATCTCAGTCTGGATTGCAGTCAAGTCTGGCCAAGTAACGCTGATATTTCTAAGATCACATAACATAAGAACCTGTGACGTTAACGTTCATCCTGTTTTACAATTAACTTTTTAAACAGTAGGACTGCAATATGACATATATTACTACTTACATACATCTAGCAACCTTATTGACTTTTTCTTTTATTCGCAAAGATCCTTTCGTGGTTAAGCTAAATTTAACTGTGTCTATTAATGTCAAGGGTTGATGTACTAGATAAAAATCCTGCAAATCCTCCAACAAAATCGCAAGAAATTCAAACCACCAAAAACAGCTCACAAATTAAAATATATTATGTACGTTTATACCATTTTAGCTTCAGAATATAGAAATTTTATTTTCAAATTAAGAAACCAAAAAACAATATAAACTCTCATTCAAATATATATTATTAAGTTAATTTTTAACCTACGTAATCTTTCATACCGTATTAAAATAAAAGTAGTTGATTGATTTTTTTTACTATATTAAATTGTAATTATTTAATATATTATGATTACAATTAATTTTATCATTTAAATATTATTGATTTATATCATTAGTGGTGATAAATTAACAAAAAAATACCGTTGATAATTGTAGCTATTAAAATTTTTTTTTATACTTACAATAAATATTGTTGAAAAAAATTATTAATTAAAAAAATTAAATGGATGGATTTATGTAGTATTCTAATAAACGTTATTTATTATTATTTATCATATATTATAAAAGACAATCAAATATTTCCTCGTAAATATATCAAACTATTTCCCATTTAATAATAACTTATCAAATGTCTACTAAAGAAGGATCAAGAAGCATTGTTAATTATTAATCGGTTTACATATAGATTGTAAAATAAATAATACGTAACTGCAGCCTTACAACTACATATTAATTACTGTTCGCTCAGTGAGTATGTTTTATACCTTTACTATGAGCGGATTTACTATGGCAAGACGTGTGACTTGCTTCAATTGTTCAAACGCGCTTCCGTTTTTCACCAGTTCATGAAGCATGAAAACAAGCGATTTTAACATTCTTACCCATTAAACCATCCTTTGTTCGCATAATTTTCTCGCATTCTACCTGTTTCATGAAATATTGTATGTGCGTACGATAGTTCATATACATGGATAAGGCTTTATATGAAAAAAAAAAATTATGCATGAATTCTTCCATTATTAAATTTAATTTACCGTTGCGTTTGTAATTTGATTAGAAAAATCTTACATCTACTTAGCTTTTTGTTCTACAAACGAAATGTATTGTTACAGCATTATCATAATTATATATATAAAACATAAATTAATATATATATATATATATATTAATTTATGTTACTTATAGATAACTAATACAAATATATATAGCTAATATTTGGTTACATTAAACGTGAATCTTTCTTATTAATATTTCATTAAAATTTTTTAATTTAATTTTTTTTAATTAAATACATTTAAAACTAATATTTATTTTGATACAAGATATAAAAATAGATTTATTTACATTTTGTTTTACATATTTTTAATTTTATTTATTATATTTTTACAATTACTTAGATTAAAAATAAATATTGAACTGTATGAGTAAAAAAAATTGATAAAATGGATAGTTATGATTCAATGAGGTGCTGGGCGAATAAAAATCAAAGTTTATTTTTAATTGACGCTCCTAAAGAATCCTTTCTCGTTATCAAGGCAATGATTTTATAACAGAAATACTTATAACCTACGACGTGATTGTCGCAACGTGAAGTTTCAAATTATTATATTTTTTAAATGTTTATATGTTAATTTATTATTTTGAACTTGCAAATTATTCCTCTCATACAGATATTAGAATAAAATTAATATGAATGAATGGACATAGAAATAGTATGAATAAAAATATAAAAAATGAGTAAGTATAAAATAATGGTTTAATGGTTAAAATAATTCATCAGTAAACGAAAATAATATTATTTATTTAAGCATTTTGGTATTTTATTTAACTTGGTTTTAAAATATAGTGAATTACGAATGAATTTATATTATAGATTGAATGTAAAAATGCATCTTAATTATTAAAAATAAAGATTTTAGATAAGCACACGTCTAGCAATATTAAATATTGTGAATTAAAATGTTAAAATATCTCTCTTGTAATTGCTAAAACTTACCTTTTCCGCAGGTTATCATCTTATTGCAGTGAATTTGAATTTGAGAGTTATATGGGTTAGCATGTATTAATCTGTCAAGGGTATGTATGAAATAGATGAGTAAATACAGACCCTATAAGATTAGGCACGTCATAGGCAAATAGTAATTATTCAACTACTAAAGTAAGATTTTTCTTAAATGTTAATTGCAGTTGATATGTAATGATGGCTTTTGACTCAAATCTAGCTTAATTCCCAGACTGAGTATACTGGACACCTATTTCTTCGACTTTGAAGAAATGAGCTCTATAAATATGCCTATAACAGCTTCAACAGAATCTAAGCGTACATCCCTTACTTTTGATCCATGCAACAGCACTTATTTACCTCAAATACATTTGCAGTTTAAAAGACTATCAAAGATCACTGAGATCATCGGTTAATTCATAGATTGGCTAACCACCCAAATACGAGTAATCTCACCAGCAGGTAAAAAATGTCCTCCAATTCATACTTCAATTTTTGCTAATTCATAACCGAGTTGGGTTATTCAAATCGGTATGAAAGCTCATTCAAATTTATCACAATAAAAAAAAATCACTTTCTCTAATCGAGTCTTGATCATCGGTGGATTAGATAGATAAGAGTTCTTCCATCCTACTCTTCACAAACCAGCTGCTTCTTTTTTCAAAAAATTGATAATTGAAATAACAAAAAACTAACTTATTAACGTAAGCACACCAATTTTAAACCTATTTCCTGACATAAAACTGTTGAGACTCGGGTAGAGATTTAAATTATTCGGCAGGTCAAACACGATTTCACTATCTTTTGTCTGAACTCTACAATTTAGATAAAGTCGACGTTATAAAGAATAAAAAGGAAGGATGGAATAAAAACTTTATGCAGCATAGAGCATATCTTTCATGGTACTTCACGAGAATTCGTCTTCAATCTTCTCTAAGCCCTGTACATTTTTTAATTTTTAAACATTTTGTAAATCCTACAACAGATGGGAATATTCTCTATACAAGTATGCAAAGATGGATATTTGACTTTGATTGGTTCTAAATGTACTTAAATTTCTTGAAGACTATATCATTTTTATGCAAATTAAGTATTAATTTTGATTAAAGAAGATAACTGAAGTAGGATTATCAACATAATGCAAGACAACTTGGAAAGGGTCTCTGTGTCTACCAAGACTATAAATTGTTGATTAATTTTAATAAAAGTAATGTACTTTATTCAAAAATAAACTTAAGAGAGTAAATTTTTGTAAATAATCTCACGGAAACAATATAAATAAGAATTAGAAGTATTGAATAATAAGTATTGCATTAAATAAATCATAAATATTAAACATAAAGAGGATATGAACAATAAAGTTTAAAAAGGAAATAAAAAAAAATATTTTTATTTGTTTATAGCTGAAATATAAAACTATTTTTTTCATAAATTTATTTAACATGAATTATTCAAAATAATTATAATATGGCGCTTATATAGTTTAAATATAAATAAGTAATCGAGAACACTTGGAGAGTAATAAATGTGAAAATTTTATTTAGCCAGTGATATTTCTAGAATAGATATTTCTTACCTCCTTGAATCATCTTGTACTTTATTTCAGAAATATTATAATAATTTAATTTAATGTCAATAATTTAGAAAATAATCAGTATTACATAAATATGCATTCTTACTGATTTTAAATAGAATTGTTAATTATGTACAACGAATATAAATAACTGTTATAAAATCCATATACAGAGAAAAACATATTATTTTATTTTCTTATTTTATTATATATTTTATTTTCTCATTGATGATTATTTCTGTTTTCTCAAATTCGATTGTCAATGTTTATAAATTAAATTGCGTTTAATTTTAATTATTTTCAAGTGTTTAATAAGCTAGAATAATATTGCGTAATTTTATTCAATACCATTAAAATACTAATATATAATTACTTGTAATTTACTTCTAATTTACTTTTTATGTTAAGTTTGCTAACAGTGATTTTTGTTATCAATTCAAAGAATATAATTGAAATCATATTTTATATTAAAGTTGAATGACTTCGTAACATAAGTTTTGATTAATTGATTCAATTTTGTGAAGATATTTCGTACATTTTTTAAAATTTATAATATACAATAAGATTATATTAATTATAAGATTATATCACTTTAATACATAGTAAACTAATGTAAATATACATCAATTAATATTAATTTTTTTTTAATAAAATAAATATAGTATAAAAAATGCAAAATAAAATGAATTACTAAAAATAATGATTCTATATATTTTATATTCAATACTGTTGTTATTTGTCTATCGAATACTTCTTTCTATGCATATTGCGATTTATTTCTTAATCGTTTTATCAGCTGTTCACATGCCTAAAATTGATGGTAGTTATATCGCGATTTTCATTAAATACAATCTTAAGAAACGTATGCAGACATGTGGGTTCAATAACTATAAAAAAAAAAAAAGATGCAAATCCACTATCAATCGAGTTCCTTAAAATTCGCATAAATAAATGAAAATAATGAGTATATTAGATTCTCAAGTTATTTTTCTTTTATGAATTATTCTTTGTTGAATCTGGTGAATAAATTTGAATTTAACGTACCACATTTCTCTCTCATTATATCTTTTTTTTATCTTCTTATTTAATTATCATGAATTTCCATGAAACATACACGTAATAGTATTCATACTCATGTATTTTATAAATGGTGCGTAGTTATGAATAGATATGAAACTCTAAATAAGTATAGGGTAACTTGTAGAATTATTGGTAAAATATGTATATTTCGAGTCGTATTAAGAAGCGTTTGCATAAAGAATTATTTATTATTATATTCAATTTTAGTGTATGATATTCGCTGCACTGAATAAGTAAATTTTTAGATTATATTTAAATTTTTAACATTGAATTTTTTTTTAAATAGAATTTATCATTTTACTCAATATTATTTTCCAAAATAGATTTAAAAACTAAGTAATATTGATTTAAATTCTGCATTATATTATTCTTAATTTTGATATAGAGATATTTATGAAAATTTTTTTATTAATTAATTCTTGATTTTTAATACATTTTCTGTGTAAATTTGTTTAAATTTATTTTTTCCACCGAAATAATAGATAATTTTTAGAGAAAAAAAGGACCACCTGATATTTAGACAGTTTAAAAAGTGTAAAAGTGAATCAATTTTTAACGAGGTCTCCGCAATAGATGCAATAGAAAATTGATTTAAATGATAATGCGGCTGCATTATTTATGAAAGCATTCTTGATTAAAGTGTTGTAGACTGCGTTGCAGTTGTAGGTTTGTATATCATTGCAGGTAACTCCTAGTAAAATAGCATTGGATAGGAGGAAATGCTACACAAATTAAATATGAATTTTACAATATAATTTATTGATAAAAGGAATGGGCCTCTTCTTTTTTCCTCTGGCTCGGGGTTTTTTGCCATTATTTTTTTTTCCGCTCGTGTACTAGTTCTATGGTTTAATTTTTTTGCCACTGCTTGGCGCCTCGTGTGTGGCGAGAAGGAACCGCCGCGATGCAGAAGCGCACCAATTAGTTATACGGCTCTTTATTCCCACGAATGCGAAACGAGCTCCATCTCCTCTCACTCATTCTATTTCCTTCTTTCTTACCAACTCGATCCTTTTTTCTTTTTCTTTTTTCTCTCTCGTCTTTCCCTTCTTTAACTATCTTTGCCTCATGTGTATACCTAGGATTCCACGAAAGAACGCATTTCAAATGCTTCATTCAAGTTTTAGTGGTTCTCAACTACAAGGAAAGACACTGCACGAAAATCTTTGCGAGTGATGGAAATTATATGTGTTGGATTAAAAAAAATGTATGCATAATATATTTTGATGTAGTGGAGATAACGCTATTACGCACGAATACATAAATTTGTCATTTTTATTGTAACATGTTGAAGTTGTGATTTTTCTTCTTCTTTTTCTTCTTCTTCTTCTTCTTCTTCTTCTTCTTCTTCTTCTTCTTCTTCTTCTTTATAGAATTCAATATAATAAGGAGAAAATCCTATAATTTTAAGTATAAAATTTTTTTTTTTTTTTTTTTGAATTTTTTAATTCTAAACATTGAATGAGTATTGACAGCAATAATAAATAAATGTTTCTTAAAATTAATTAAAATTAATTAAGCCTATCGTCGTTATAAGCATAACTAATTAATACATCGTTAAATTATAGTGAAAATTAATATAATTAAGATAATATATTTAGATTTTTATAGAAGGTATCAGTTTACTTCGCGGTATTGTAACATTTTGCACAATTTAAAATATAAATCTGCATGTTAAATATTAAATATATAACTTTTTGCACATATTTTTATGCTTTTATTATTTTCTACTTATTGAATTATAATTTTCATTATTTATAAAATCCAATATTTATACATTATTTCATTAATATCATTTAAAGTTTCACATTTCAAATCATTTAAGTTTTTAAAATCCTAAATTATTATTAACATAAATAATACTATTTTTCTTATTAATAATAAAATACTTTTAATGTAAATAGATTTAAATAGAATCAATAGTAATCGTGTAATAATAATAATTAACACGAGCATGTTAATTTTTATAAAAACCTTGATCATCAAATATTCTATTTTCATAAAATTGTTTAATGTCTTAATATTAGTTGTTCAAATTCTGTATGAATGAAATTCAATTTTTATGTCGTTACATTTTAGAAACTTCTTTTCTAAAATAAATTTAATTCAATAACAGAATTCAAATTTACTCAAATTAATTATTGTAAAGTATGAATTAATAATTTGGTTTCTAAATAAATGATGAATACATGAATCATTTAGTAATATGTAATCATAGAAATTTTCGGTTTATGAAAAAACTATTCATATCATAATTGTGCGGTATAACTGTATTATAAAAGACGTCGAAGATATTGAAAGATCGCAAGCTTTGATATTATTATAATGCATCGTAAAAGAAAAAAAAATGAGTGAATTAGTATCAGATATGGCTAGTGTTGAACGAGAACTCATAAGCTTGCATATTTATATTGGTCGACGCATATAAAATCGTAACATTATATTCTGCAGCATCAAGCGGTGCCGCCTTCTAGCTTATATGACAAGAAATTTTTTTTTTCATTATGTATTTTTCTTATTTATTTATCTATAAGTTTTTTATTTTTCTTCTTTTAATTGCCATGTCGTTCTTTTTATGATTTCATTCTATACGAATTTTATTTGTAATTTTATAAGTCAAAGTATTGAAAGCTCACATGCAGGTTTGCCGTTAAGGTTTAATTGAGATGTGTTTCAGACTTTCAATTTGTACTGCATTCCACATTTTATAGAAAAAGGAAGCCAATATAATACATATATGTGGTTAACAAGTTTTGAATTTTAAATTTTCTAATTTATATTATTACATTTTTCAACTATTTGAACTGGGTTCATATTTATAAATTTTTATTAATCTTTACAATTTAAGGATTTATTTAAAAATTATAATAAAACTATAGAATACAGTATAAATATTGTTGACAAAAAAATAAAAATTTTCTAATTATTTAAAATTAATATTAAACAAGTTATAAAATATTATATTTTACTTTAAATATAATATATTTAAATATATTATGAATAAATTTATGTATTTTTTATTCAAGGAAACGGATATGTAAATTTTGAATAATAAATGACTAGATTTATAAGGGAGTATTAAAATAATGTGTAAAAGTATATTTGTATTTGTAAATCATGACTAATAAACATTATATGAGTGCGTGAATGAATTTTATTAGGAATTGAACTCATATAATGTTTATTAGTCATGATTTATATATACAAATACACTTTTATATATTATTTTAATTCCTTTTATATATGAAAGGAAATAATTATTAATTAAAAATAATATATATAAATTAAAATCAATACATTTTGAATCCTCAAAATAGCATATTTTTTTAATTCGTAATTATTATTATTAAATTAGTTCATTTTAATTTATACTGTTTTTACAAAATTAAAAATATCCAGCCATGAATTATTTACACAATGAATCGAAGTATACAATATTTAGGAAGCATTAGTATTAATATAGTTTATTAGGGGATATAAAGAGAGCAGACATAGTAGTACAATGTCTTATCAATTAAAATAATAACAATCGTATTTATATCAATTTATGATTAAAGTAGAAGAAATCGTAAAAAATGATTTTTACAAATAATTTATTCTTATATTAATTTTTTATACTTAAAGTATACTTATGAACATAATTTTAAAAATATGTATTATATCAAATATGCACTAAAGTAATTTTAACATCGCTTGTAATTATTTTATTTTGTATTTTTTATTTCACATAATCAATAATATAATTAGATAATTCAAAAAATTAGCATCATTTTATTTTTTTGCATTCCATTACAATAGATTTTGTCTTCTTTTCAGTGTTTTTCAATGTCAATCCTAATCAATAAACTATCTTTATTTTCTATTTATTAATAAAAAAAGAACTTTTATCTAGATACGTATGTGATGGAAGGAGACGTGATTATTTATATTTTCTTTCATCCTAACACCTTGCCGCTATAGATTAAAAAAAGGTAACTGGATTTGGTTGGACTATTTAAGTTTTGGTTGTGGCGCCATGCAACGCGCATGTTGGCTTGTATCTTGTTAGTACAGTCCCTGGTCAGCTGCACTCGTAGGCGGTATAGGGTTTACACGTTTTTTACCTCTATTTATCCTAAGTGTCTTAAGAATGTAGGCAAAGGGTTTTTTTTTTTAAATAAATCAAATTATTTAAGAGAGCTTTGGCTTAATTAAACTTAATTATTAAAATAAAACAAAATGAAATAAGTGTATTAATGCGCAGGTATTTTACATTATAAATAGAAAATCTCTCACGTACTATCTTTCTGTTATTACTCCCCCTATTACTTGGTAGAGGGATTTTCATCCGTACCGCTAATGTGAGTTATTTGTCAGTCCGATCTTCCCACAATTTTTAGGTATCGACAAGTTAATTTTGTTCTTTTTGGCGTGGCTTCACCTTTTTATGCAAAATAAAAGTGCATGCATAATAAGGGCGATACCACCCAAAAGCTATTAGAATTTGTCTTTGTTCCTAATGAAAAAAATGTCAGGATATTAGCGCAACTGCTTGCAATATTGAACTTCTATAAATGCAACGACTCTCGTAATAAAACACATTTTATTTTTGACCAAGTATTGTTAATATCAAGGGGGTTAGGCCACGTCCAGGCCCGACTTCGGAAGCGATGAACTGGCCCCTAGCGTTTCGACTGCCCCTACCGGTTGGAAACTGGAACTAAATGCTCCAGCATTGGCGCGAATAAAGGCCCATAGCGGCGCGCAAACTCTCTTCGCCGTTCTTGCCACCACTTCTCTCGCTCCTATAAAAGGCCGTAAGAAAAGAAGAGGCAAAGAGAACCTTTTCCCGATTTTAAAACCCTTCCTGCACAAACTGCTATCTGCAACAGGGCAATCCCGTCTGGTACAGACTATCGTCTGCAGTGGCACCCTTTGCCCCGCCCCTAACAGACTGTTATCTGCACTAGTGTCCCGCTCTGCCACACTTCTTTAATATTTTCAAAAGTATTTTCTTAACACTATTCTAAGTTTTATTGATTTTTACACCTTCTACAAATCATACCTGATAGTATAGCTTCTTAAATTTGACTTTTATTTTTGTTCCTTTGTATATAGAAGTGTATTTAACAATCTGTTGATCTTAATTCGTTATTTTGGAAAAACATTTTAGATTTATTCATTTATATTTCTTTCTATAATTGTTAAAAATTTTTTTTAAATCAATTATACCAGTTCTTTTAACGTAACTTGTATATGGTTGAGATATTATTAATTCAATCTTATATGAGTTTATAATTTTTTAATCAAATTTGATTAAAAAATATAATTTTGCTCAAGTAGATATAGGTTTTAATAATTGCTTTATCTATAAATAATAGTAATAAATTTTAACATATTACAAAATACATTATTGTATTAAATAATTTAGATAAAAATAATTCTATAATTAAAATTTAAAAAATGATAATTAATTGAAAATATTATGAAAATAATTTTTGATTAAATAAAAATTGTACTTTTTGTATTTTGTTTTCGTAATTTTAATTTTTTGTTTTCCAAAGATTAAAGATAACTCTGTTTATAATTTTATTTTGTTTGATAAATAAAAGTAGTTGAAAAAATAATCACAACATGCATAAGAAATAAAAGAATTTTCATACTTAATTACTAATATACTTTTATTAATTTCCTAAATAACTTTAATAAAAAGAAATCAATAAAAATGTAAATTGTCATAACATAATTTTACCTTACCTAATGGGTTATTATATTTTAAAATTTCGTATTGATTCTTACGGTAAAACAGATATTTATCCGGAATACTTGTGTATCCTTCTATTTACTAACGAGAAATGATAAAGTAGTTTTCTTCAGTTGACTATTGTAGGGAAATACTGCTCATGATATGTATATTATTAGTTGTTATTACAATAATTTTGAATATAAATAATTACTCAGTTATTAAGTAAAGAAAACTTTCTATGTGAAATTAATTCGACTTATTCAAAAGTATTAACAATATTTATTCTAAAAAATTGTAATGAAACTATAATAATTACAGAATTATTTAAAACTTGATGGTATTTAAGATTTTATGCATTTATATACTTATGTATATATTTTTATATGTATGTAAATATATATATAGGTATATAAATAAATATATATATATCACATTATTAATTGAGAAACTTAATATAAGTTATCAAGTAAAATTATACATAATTTTTGTAAAAACAAAATAATTATATTAATATAACAGTAATGTATACATTTTTTAATTTATTCAATAAATTAGTTTTATAGTAAATCAATATTTTTTATCTTCTGCTTCTATATTTATTTAATTAATAATTGAAAAAATAGTATCAGTAGTTCAGTATTTACATAAAACATATGTACACGCTTAGTAACTTTTGTGTAACCAACCCTAATCAATTTGTATGTGTCAATCTTCAATTTGTCTGAAGTTTATACCGTTACAAAAGTAAAAAAAAAATATTTTGCAACAACTCTATTTTATACTATTACTCTTACTGTAAATATTAACTATAATATATTAAATTTGTATACTAACAATAATATTAAATAAATAAATAATAATTCAATGAAAAAATATCTTAATATTATTTTATTTATTAATTACCTTCTGAGATGTAACATCTACCCTAAAAATTACCACAAATAGAGGGGGGGGGAATTTAAAAAATCTGAAAAAGATATTTTACTGTTCTTTTTTTAAAAATTAATAATTCATTATAATCTTTTTAGCATTCACGTATGATAATTAAACGAAAATTATTATTTATTTAAATACATTTTTAATTTAGATGAGTTACGATGTGAACAAAACTAAGTTATTCAATTTTTTTTCCGCCGAGGTTTCGACAAGGTATACGTTATCCTTGTCGAGGCTAATTTATCAAATTTTTTTTTTTAATACAATTAATAAATACATATGTTTAATAATTTACAAAATAATTTATTTGAAATATAATTACATAATTTTAAGTCACAAAAATAAATTGATATTATACGACGTATTAATTGTAACGTCACAGCTTTTAATGTAAATATTATTAGATCACCTCAATTTATATGATTCAATGTAATACGTCATGATGTTATTGTTTATTATATTGTTGAGGACTATATGATATTTGGAATTTAACATTTGAGTATCCTCTTGTTGCTTTATTGTATTATTATTAATTTTAATATGAATCATTTTAGAAATTAAACGTTTTTTGAAATTAGTCTCCCTATCACTCAGTCAACACGATCAAAAATATTGAGACATCCTTACCAGCTCGCAATATTAATAATCATGACAAAGAGGGTATCATAGAATTAACGATGAAATACATTAGAAAGAATATTAATAACAAACAAATAAATAATGACTAGAAAAATACAATAATTGACAATCAAAAACTTAATTTGACTAAATATTTCTTAAAGAATAATAAAAATGTATTTTTTACCAATACCGATAAAGACAATGGGACCATATCTATTAACAGTGATGATTATAAGACTAAAATTAATAATTTTCTGAATGATTATAAGACATACAAATTATTAAATAAACATTCACTAAAAATTTAGACATAAACATACACAAAATATTAAAACTCAACAAAAATGAATATCTTGATAAAAAATACCATAATAATGAATTATCACAGACGAATAATAATATAGCAAAAGCATTTGGACTAGCAAAAATCCATAAAATCGACTATCCATTGCGTCCAATAATTTCAATCATCAATAGTCTTCTGCATTTTTTATCCAAATTATTATATAAATAATTAAAAAAATCTGTAAAGTCTCTTATATAGAGATTTAACAATATTTTACAACATAAAAATAAATTAAAGAACATAAAAATCCCAATAAACTATATATTGATTTCTTTAGATGTAAGATTATTGATTTATATATACATTATTCGTAAATGTATCCTATGAACTAGTCATATAAAGCCTGAAAAAAGAATAAATAATGTACACAACATTATTAAAATTCCATTTAATGATATCCTTATAATTAAAGAGTTTCTTTTCAATAAAACATATTTTGTGTTTGACCAGAAATTTTATAAACAAAATTTTGGTAGCACAATGGGCTCACTAATATCTCCACTATTTGCTAACATTGTGATGGATGATTTGTAGCCTTTTTTTTGCTAAATTTACTAACAAATGAATAGATTGTTTTCCATTGTTTTATTATTGATATGTAGACGACACAATCTGTCGTATTTATAAAAATCATTTAGAGGTGATTTTGAATACTTTTAATACATATAATGGTCGTCTAAAATTTACATACCAAATGATAAATAATAATTCTATTAATTTTCTTGACCATTCCATAACAAAGTCTCAAAATAATAGAATTATTACGAATTGGTTTCGGAACCTACACAGCAAAATAGGATACTAAATTTCAAACTCAATCACACACTGTCGCAAAAGAGAAATATTGTTTATAACTTTATAGATCGAGTCTTATTATTAACGAACCAATATTTTCATAAAAATAACTTGGAGATAATCTGTAACGAGATTCGCTCGTTTCTAGAAGTTTCGAAACGGCCACGTGCGCTTCTCAGAGCTTTATCCGCATTAAGTCCGCCATGTTGGCCCGAGCATCGGTACATGCCGAGCTACACGACAGACCCGGGGTAAGGGGAAATCGAACGTTCGGCTAATTCCGCCGAGCAGCTCGCCGCACGAGTTCGTGCAGACTTCTACTCCACAGCCAATCACCATGCGCGACCGAATACGCATCAGCGTACGCGCACTTCTCTCGCGTAGCGCTGAGCAGCCGAGGTAATGTGGCACCTCTTCGCGCTAGTCTCTGGAGCAGAACCTTTCTAATCTTCTTCCTGACCACACGTTTTCTTCACTCATCCTGCGAACCTTAACTAATTTCGCCGTCACTTTATCTTGTCGGCAAATCATCTGGATCGTTCACGATTTCGTGTCGACCCATTCCTTAAAAGGGTGAATCGTTTGCGAAAACCCTTCCTACCCTAGTTGCAACTACTTTGCACCCATAGATAAATATTGTATCCACTGCAATATCCGCTGTTCGCAATATTGTGCTGCATTTCCTGATGTTTAGGGTTTCTATTAAACAGCCCTAAACACACCGTTTCCTTTCTCTCTCTCCGTTTTTTTTTGTTCTATCCTTGCATAAAATTCAAAGTAATCGTAATTTCAATTAATTAGGACTATTAAAGATTTTTGATAACAAACACGGCATTGCGGTTTAAATTAGATTCGAAGCACCTTCCATTTTATATATTTAAATAAATTCCAGATTCATCTTAGGTATAGTTTGAATAAAGATTAAATTATTCAATAATTTTACACCAAAATTTTGACAAAGTATCTTGTCGAAACGTCGTCAATTTGGGAAGGATTTATTTATTTACCTGGGTCAATCCAATTTTAACAAGTATAATACAAATAAATAATATACCACGTCTTTAAAGACCACGAATCATTACATATTATTTGTTTTGATTAACTTAATATATTTGTAACACAGTAAAATTTATTCTAAAATTAATTTAAAACAAATTTTTTCCGAAACTGTATTATAATAAATTTTATGTTTCACTACACTCACTTCACTGATTAATAAATATTATTAAATAAATTTTACTTTATAAAATTTATTATTTAATAATAAAACCTTCACTACTACAGTAAGATTTTTTTTTATATAAAATCTTATCAACGAAAATCCAGCGACACAATGAGATTTCGGGCGAATCTCAAAACCCTTTCCTTCACACAATTTAAATTATATATGCACATTTATACAAAAAAAATCTTAACTTATTAATGTAGTAATTCTTTACAATTTCCAAAAATAATATTAAATAAGTATTATAATTATAATTATCCAAAAATATTTTAGATATTAATATATAGTTATTAATAATCACTTAATAATCCTTGAGAATAAAAATATATTATATTTATTTTATATAAATATATATCTAAAATCTTCACTTCAATCACTAATTTCATAAAACTTACTATAATAGTATTTTAAATAACAAATTATATATATATATAAATTATAATAAAATACTTCAATATACATTACTACAATGAAGGATAATATTTCGAAAATACTTTTTATTATTAGATGTTGAAAATCTGGTGGCATTTGTTTGATCACATGCAACACCCTTAAAAATTGTTTGCAAATTCCCATAAGACTTGGTTTATGAAGAAATCTTTGGTTTCCCATTAACTTCTTCAAATTGTATAGTTTCTGGTTTTCTACATACTGTTTCTCTACCATACCTTTGACTAATTTCTCCCCTCGGTAATCCCCGTGAATTGGCCTCTCTTTGTTGAACCCTCTTCATATATTCTATTGAACATCGAGAACAGTCCATCAAATTAACACCTTTCCGACCACAAATATAGCAATGAATGCGAAATTGGGTCTGAGGGCAATTCAAGCGTCGATAACCGCTTGAATTACCTCGAAGGCTTTTCCAGCATATAAAACAAACCCTTGAGGAGGGTCAATCACCGGTATAGTAGGAATCTTAATCAACCCACCAAACATTATTCCACAAGTAATAATGGGTAAAAGAGTATGATGTTTATTTACCATATTACTTGTGGATTTTCCCTTTTTCATTACCCTTCCCCCTTTAACCTTATTAATTTTTTTATCTGTCAGAATGGGAGCATTCATCACCCTTTTTCAAACATCAACTGCCAAGGCCGAAACAGGGATCGGCCGAACCTCTAAGGTTTTAGACGTCTCAACCGTTGAAAAGACATCCCCTAATCCTAGATGTCTATTCGGGTTGTGCCGTCTGTCCCTCCTCCGTTTCCTCCTGGCAGCTGATGCCGAAATTTTAGGTCGTGCCTCTTGAAGACATTTTGACGCTTTTCGATCTTCTACTACTTCAGCTAATACAGAATCAGGTTGAATTGCTTCAACTACTAATTCCATACTTTCCGAAGCATTAATCCTTAATTCCTGTAGCTTTAATTGCTCATGGAATAGGCTCTCCACAGTCGCATCATTTTATATAATATCTGAGCTAACATCAGATATTCCTGCTACAATGGGTAGCTCAGGCTCTTCCACTATCCCCTCCCACTCAGGAATAAAAAAGACCGTTCCAAATTGGATTTTATTTATATTTTTCATCTGAAATAAAATAATTTTATTAATTTTCCCCCTTTTATTGTCGATAATCTTATAGAGAAAGGTAGAATTAGTTTATTCCTTCGTATGAGGAACAAACCTTTTCGATACTGAAATATGGGCCTTCGAGATTCATTATTCAGGATCTTGTTTACAATCTCCTGAAAATTTCAATTTTTACCATTGCAGTTTACGTAGAGCACGTGTCTCTTCATCACTGCCTCTCGTATATGTGCCTCGCTTTATTTCCGTGAATATTCAACTTCACTATCATCATTATCCTCTTCACTACTATCTCTTTAATAAAATTTAAGGACTGAGGGAAAGAGAGCTTGCTGTAGAGTTGAAAACAATGAAACAAATAATTTCTCGCAAACAAAATAGAAACAATTTCTTTCGACGCGGCATAAAAAATCCCCTGTGTTTAGGAGGAAAAGCCTTGATCTATTAACGACAAAAAATGATACAAATAACTTATAGATGTGACTGCACATGCAGTTAAAAACGTTGCTCGCGGGCGCTTTCGATCGTCAGACGCTGCCGAGAGGATGAATGGGAATGAATGGTCGCGAGCTCTCTGGATCCATCAGAGATCACAGTAACATACTACATGTTCACACGTAATGTAAAATACACAAGATATATATCTCTTACAGGCAATAGCGAAAACCAGTGAAAATCGAGAAAATTTTTACAGCCGGTGTACAAGACGCGAGGTCGCAGAAGATTGAATCCTCTACCCCGCGTCGGACCCACGCAGGTTAGTTTTCTTCCGGGTCCACCCCCATCCCGTTTATTTAATAAAATTCGGCACTTTTCCCCTTACTTTCACTTTTTAAAAGTAATGAAGCGAGTTAATATTGAAACTGCACTGAAAAACTTCACTTAAAATTTTTATTCTAAAATTACTAAATAAATTATTTATTTAATAATTTACTACATACGACTACAATTAACTCTAATTTTGATACAAGGGAAATTCAGCGCCAAAACTGAGATTTCGGACGAATCTCACAATCCTTTCCTTCACAACAACAATATATATATTTAAACAATTTTTAATAAGTATTTGAATAATTATTAAATTATATATATTGTTACGTGGTGAAAATTATTAATTTAATATTAAATTAATATTTTCTACTAGTACAAATATATATATATTGTAACGCGGGTCGCGTTAATCCCCGATTCGGGAGAGCAAGGGCCCGAATCGGGAAGTTTCGGCCATTGGTCGGAAGAGGGGGAACTCGCGGGTAGCGGCCCGCGAGCTTCCCAGATTGATTTCTAATTTCACTCGGGTAACATCGAGCTTTACGCTTTTCGAATCTTTCCAAGTAAAGAAGTTCGGTAAGGAGGCGCGAAGTTCGTCGAGGAGATCACGGCACGAGAGTGAGAGGTATTGTGAGTGATCTGTGAAGGTGTGAGCAGGCGTAAGCGATAGCAGACCAGGGTGCAGAGAGGAAATAGGTGTATCTCGTCGGAGTACAGCAAGGTGTGAGGGAGGAAAAACCCAGGAGCTTGACGACCTTCCAACAACTCACCACATCTTCGTGATCCTCGGGGGCGAGGAAGGCGTTAATTAATAAGAAAGCGGCTTAATTGTAAGTAGGTTTAAGATTTCTTTGTAACCAGCGAGCGGGCCCCGCGCCGAGCGTTTCGAGTGTTCATTTGAGTGTGAAATAAAACCGTTACTTCTTTACCAATTAGTTGTGTATCAATTACGCGCCTTATAATTCGTTTCCCGATCCCCTCGTAAAAGAAAACTTTGCGTACGTTTACAGGGACAGAAAGAAGGAATCCTGATAGCCCGAATCCCGCCGCCTCCGCGGGCAAAGTTAATGGATTTTGCGACCTGAGCGGCCGTCACGGGTAAGAGTACCTGTGTGCAAGGTGAGTGGGTGAATCGAGTAGAAAAATAATAAATTATGGTAACGGGAAAGCCCGTGACAATATATAAATATAATAATATTTCCAACACTACTAAATTTCCCCTGCAGTAGTATTTATGAATATTATATATCTTTAGTAATTTTCTTAAGCTGAAAATTTATTTCTAGGTCAAACAAAGAAAATTATATATATAATGTAATGTAGTGAAAATTATCAATTTTACCAATAAAATTAACAATTCTCTACCACTCACAATATATAAAAATTAAATATTTTCCAACACTACCACAAATAATCACAATTATTATCGCAGGGGAAATTCCGTTAATTTCCAAATTTATTTATAAATATCACCAACACTATATCTAATATAATTTATTTTAAATTAAAATATTATATAAATCACTTCAATGAACTAAATACTTTATTTTAATTAATAATATAATTTAAAATAATAATTCAATAATATTCAATAATATAATAGAACAAATTTTACAAATGTAATGTAGGGAAAACTGTCGATTTTTATCAACATAAAAATAACGGTTCTCTCCTACTTACAATTACTAAAATAATTAATAAACATTTATTTCACACAATAACAACTAATAAATAATATTTTTAATATAATTAAACTATTCCAACACTACCACCGTTATCTCAAAAGGGGAATTCCATTGAACTTGATTCTTTTCACTTTACAAATTATTTCTGATATTAAATACAATATATTATTAATTAAAATTAATACACCAATAATTTCACGCACGTTCACTTCTTATAATTAATAATATATAATTCAATTAACATTTCAATAGAATATTACAAATTTCATAATTTAATATAATAATTAAAAATCTTACCCAAATGTATGTATATATGGAAATAATTCTTTCTCCTTCATCAAGATATTTCAATTTTGTATATATATATATATTAAGATTACTTACTATTATTATTTGTAATAAATTTATAGAATATAATAATTGAATCCTCTTTATTTATCATGTCTTGAATGACTTCCTCCTTATATTTGTTCTTTGATAATTTAGATTTAATTATTCAATAGATTATTTTAAGGATAATATAATAAATATACTAATCACTCCTAACACACAATCACTCCACTAATAATAATATTTTTTTTAATAATTAAATCACATATAAAATATGCTTTTAAATTAATAACAAATTTATTAAATATAATAATATATAAAATTGCTTCAATATATAACAATAAAATACTATTAAATATTCTATTAGCACAGGTGAAATAGAAATAACTGTAATTCTCTGATCACCCAAAAACTCTCACCCTTTTCACTGCACTACTTTAAATTTTCATCAATTATGAATTTTAAAATTTTCTTTGCGCGAAAATCAAATTTCACAATTGGTGATTAAGTAAATGTAGTCCATCTTCCTTTTCGCGCTACAGATTCTTCATCGTGATTGGCTAAGCAAACACAATATTAAATCGGGCACGAATATAATAAAATACACTACTGTGCCGATAATTATGTACACTACAATTATCGGCCATCTCACGGCGGCACTACACTACACTTTTTAAATATTTACACTACTTTAATAATGCCCCCCATGCATATATGCACACTTAATACACTTTCCCGCGTATCTCTGCCCTTGTCTCTTTCATGAACACCAACGCCGCCTATACCGCAAAGACATCCGGCCTCATATTAGTTTTCATAAAAGCAACAAGTGACAGTTTATCAACACAACAAATTATTACAATATAATTCAGGAAAATATATATATTCATCAATGCAGGGACACACTAAAAGATTTTTATCAACAGGGAGTTTATTTATATTATTTCTTTAAACAATCACATAACATAAATATATATACATATACTTAATAAACCAAAACTTCCCTGAAGTTTTGATTTATTCCCACTTCACTACTATTTCATAGAATATTCTATGATCAACACTAGCTCTATAAAGGAAAGGAAACGATAGGATAGGACAGGGTGTTATTAAAAGGGAATGCTTAGTAAGATTCTACCCTTTCGGGGATTCTCCACCAAACACACCCCTCACAATAACAGGTTGGAGGTCTGGTGGCAAACCCTTAATCACTTCCAAGATGCGAAGGACAGTGTCCATGTCCCTCGGAATAGGTCGATTTTCCACAATTTTCGGTTGCCCTTTCATTGCTTCAAATCCTCCCCCTCCTTGGGGCAGCACTCCTGTCCTTCCTTTTCCTCCTTCTATCGACCCAACCACCGGTGCTTCCACGGCCCTTAATTCCCTCCTATGGATTATCTGGCGATGCCTTTCGGCATAACAATTCGCAAGGTCTACACCTCTCCTACCAAAATTGTAGCAGAAGACGTGCGCAGCCGGTTGGGGACAATCGCCTCGCTTGTGCCCATGCCTCCAGCATATAAAACATACTCCGATGGGTGGATCGACTTCCGGCCTAGTGGATATCTTAGTCGGCCTCCCAAACATTGTTCCCTGTTCCACTACGAACAGGTGTGAATGCTCACACCATACCCGGAATGGAACTGGTCTCTCCAGCCTTTTCACCCCTTTATTTCCTAAATCTAAATTAAGATGAGTGGAGGCCATTCCTCGATTCTTTCCAGAATCAACCACCAAGGCCGAAACGGGAATGGGCCTAACCTGTCTCACAGGTGGACTCTCAATCCCAGAGAAAACATCCCCCATTTCCAAATGTCTTCTGGGATTGACTGTCCTCGCCCGTCTCCGTTTCCTCCTGGCGGCCGACTTTGAAATTTTTCGAGGTGACTTCTTCCACTCATCCTCCTCCCCTTCTGCCTCCATTATCATCTCAGGTAATACTTCCAGGATTTGGGGTAGGGCTACTTCCATCTCCTTAGATGGCTCTATCGTGAGCTTCTCTAACCCCAAATCCCCCACCACTGTTAACCCTGCCACCACAGGTGCCTCCTCCTCCTCAGGAATTGCTTCCAGCGCGGCAATAAATGGAACCGTTCCAAATTGAATTTTGTTCATCTGAAAAAAATAAGAACAATTAGTTTTCAAGAAATGTTAATATTCCTACCTACAGAGAAAGAATTATTTCCCTAAATTCCTTCCCGAGCAGGAATAAACCTCTTGAGTTCCGAAACATGAGCCTTCGAGATTTTCCTACCTTGCCCTGATATCACATATACTACCGGAGATAGTTTTTCTAAAATCTCGAAAGTTCCCTCATACTTCGGAGCTAATTTGGCGGAAAACTATTTACCTGCATTAGATAGTTCATGAGTCCTCCTCATAACCCTATCTCCCACTACATATTCAACACTACTTCTTCCCTTATTGAAAAGTTTTCCCTGCCTCAATCTTTCTTTTTCGATGAACAACACTACTGGATCTCTTAGAGCATCGAGCCTCCTTACTCGATCCTTCCACACTTCCGGGTCTATCTTCTTGATCAATTGATGACCCTCCACTTCACTTCTCAAACTTTTCACAGGACGAGGATTCCTTCAATAATTCAGAAAGGCTGGCGACACCTGAGTCGTAGCCTGCATGTCGAAACGTATTCACTGCATGTCGAAACTCATGTGCACGTCCCAGTCTCTGTGATCTTCCTCGATGAACGTAGCGATCATAGTTTTTAAAGTCCTATTACTTTGCTCAACGGGATTGGCCTGAGGATGATACGGAGGTGCTGTTACATGTTTTACCCCATATTCCTCCAACGTACTCTTCAACCAATTGTTAATGAAGTCCTTTCTATTATCAGTAAATAAGTACTTAGGAGTTTCCCATCTAAACAACACCAACTCCTCAAAAGCCTTCGACACTGCCTTTCCTTCTGCTGATTTTAACGCTTGAACTTCAATCCATCGAGAAAATAAGTCCTGGAATACCAATAAATATTTGAATCCCCATTTACTCGGTGGAAACTCCATCAAGTCAGCTGCTACCACTACCCAAGGCCTTTCCACTACTCTGGTTCCCATTAGCCTTTTAGGACCCGATTGCGATACCTTATATTTCTGGCATTCTAGGCATTCGTGCACAAACCTATTTGCGTCATACCAAACACCTCGCCAGTAATATTCGCGAGCCACTCTATCGTAGGTCTTCTCCACGCCTAGATGTCCCGAACTCGCTTCGCAATGGGCTTCCTGTAGCACTCTCATCCTGAATTCCTTAGGCACTACCAGTTTCCACTTCTCTTCACGAAACAAAATAGGATCTAGTAAAGCATGCCTTCGATGACAATAAATCCTACCCTGTTCGACTTTCCATTTGGGATATTTGTTTGGAGTTTCCTCAATCTCCCTCATTCGTTGCAAATACCACTGATCTTGAACGTCTGTAAAAGATGAGACGTCCTCATCCTCGAATATTCTAGATAGGGCGTTTGGAACGTAATGATTGGCTCCGCGGCGGTGTTCAATCTCAAACTCCCATTGTTGCATCTCTAAAGCCCATCAGGCTAATCTTCCCGTGAGATCCTTTAAATTTAATCCTCCACCATTTGAGAGCACTGTGATCCGTCACTGCCTTGAATTTATATCCCTCGATGTAAGGGCGAAACTTCTTAATCGCTCACAACAATGCCAAGCATTCCCTTTCACTGGTAGTATAATTTCTCTCTGCAGCGGTTAAAACTCGACTAATGTAGAGTATTGGGTGTTCTCCATCCTCAAACTCCTGAGTGAGAACTGCCCCAATCGCAAAACCACTTCCATCACACTGCACTGCAAAACTTTTGCTAAAGTCCGGTCTCCTCAGCACCGGAGCCTTAGTCAATGCTTCTTTTAGTTTCTCGAAAGCCTCCTACTGTTCCTCTGCCCATTTCCACGGTTGTCCTTTTTTAATAGTTTCACCAACGGAATTTTAATTTCAGAATCTTGTGGAATAAAGCGAGAGTACCAACCGATCATCCCTAAGAATCTTCTCAGTTGTTTTACTATATTTGTTGCTGGATACTCCACTGCCGGTCCCACCTTGGATTCATCAGGTCGCAAACCTTTTTTATCCAGTATAAACCCCAAACACGTCACAGAGGTGCATCCGAACTCACACTTCTTTTGATTGATAGTTAAGTCCGCACTTATTATCGTCTCCAATACTACCTTCAACCATTTTATGTGTTCCTCAAACGTCTCTGTCGCAATTAATATGTCGTCCAGATACGCGAAGATATAGGGTTCGAATTCCGGTCCAAATAACGCGTTAATCAGTCTCTGAAAAGTCATAGGCGCGTTAGTAAGTCCAAACGGCATCCTACAAAACTGCCAAAGTCCTGAGCCCGAAATTGCAAAAACTGTGTATTTCTTACTAGCCTCCTCCAAAGGAACTTGGAAGTACGCCTGCTTTAGATCGATCTTGGATAAATATTGAGCCTTTCTCAATTTATCCAAGATTCCGTCCATCGATGGTAATGGATAGGCATTCTTCTTTATTACCTCGATTAAATCCCTATAATCAACACAAAATCGGTAGCTTCCATCCGCCTTTTTCACCATCACTGGCGCGCTGCTCCAATCACTAGCAGATTTTTCTATAATGCCCTCTTTTAGCATCTCCCTCACTTCTTCATGGGCCACCTGTAACATCTTCGGGGACATTCGCCTAAATTTATGTTTCACAGGGTCGGCTCCTTGTAGATTAATGAAATGTTCAGTTAGTGTTGTTCCGCCAGGCTTCCCAGTTGCTTTTGACAAAATTTTATTCACTAACTTATCAATTTTCATCTTCTCGACACTACTCAACTCTGAAATACCTGCACATTCAATTTGAATGACAGTATTTCCCTCACTACCACTTCTGGAGAATTCTCTCCACTCCCCTGTCTAGCACGCCACAGGCCCCGGCCAAAACGCGTATCTATATCGAAGAGATTGCAGAAATCCATCCCGAGTATCATATCTTGGTCCAGTTGCTTTACTGCCCTAACTTTCATGATTAATTCCATTCCGTCGACGTTCATATTTAGTGACAGGACTCCCAAAGCTTTTCTAACCGTTCCTGTGGAACATTTAACTCCTGACGACGTGGGAACGAAATTATCCTTCAGTTGTGCAGCTACTCTGCTCCCAACCAAAGATATCATCGCTCCTAGATCACATAACGCTTTATACTTAACACCAGCTATGTTAACATCAAAGAAACTCCTATTTTCTAAGGATGAACCAGCTATGTTCTTAGTTTTTATTACTCCATCAATACCTTGTTCCACCAATGGAATTACTGGATCTAGAACTTGATTTTGTTCCATTTCACTACTTAATTCTTCATTTGGCTGAATTGGTCTCTGGATTACCTCCTCTGGACGCTTGACTGGGTTCAACTCATCCATTAACCTTATTTTCTACAAACTTTCTTCCAACACTACCAAAATATCCTCCTGGTTTCTCTCCGGCAAATCCACGGCGTTTGCTAGCTTCTCGCCTTCATCTGGCCTCCCAGATTGGTAAAAAGTTACGCCACGACACTGCACTACCGTTTTCTCTGCTAACTCTTCGTTTCTATTTGATTCCACCTCAGATAATTGAAGAGGTACGCCACTGTACTGCTTTGTTAAAATATTTGCTAATTCCTTATTATTATCCACTTTATTTTTGGATAATTGAGGAGGTCCGCCACTACACTTCTTCACTACATGATTTGCTAACTTCTCACCATTATCCAATTGATTTTTAGATAATGGAGAAGCTTCGCCACTACATAACACTGCTAATTTATTTGCTAACTCAGTAATATTATCTGTTGGAATTACAGATATCTTATGAGCTACGCCACTACTTACTTTTGCTATTCCCCTTTGATTATCCGCTAGAATAGTAGAAAATTCGGGAACTACGCCACTACACTCCTTCACTACTTTATTTGCTAACTCCTTCTGATTATTTGTCGGGTTAGTACATAATCCTGTAGCTTCGCCACTACACTGCACTTGAATTATGTTGGGTGTCCCTTTAGTCATTATTGGGAAGGGCCGGGACGATTCTGCCCTCCCGTTTGACCATTTCCCCACTGTTGAACTAATTGTGCACAATTGGGGCAGGTTTGACCTCTCAATTAGGCCTGCCACACAATTGGCACTTAGGACCCGTGTCGAAGGTGTTATTAGGACATTCCCACGCGATATGTCCCGGTTTCCGGCAACGATAACATACCCGATTTGGGCAATCTCTTGCCTTATGTCCCACTGCTTGACACGTCGTGCACGCCCCATAAAACACCTCCTTCACTGGTATTTGTTGTGGGTTTACAGGGTCTGTCACTACACTACTATTATTATTAAACCCTGCTCCCTTTTCATTCCAATTCCCTTGTTGAAATGAAGCAGGTCCTCCTTGGACATTATTTCCCCAAATCCTTTGGAATTTATTGGGTTGTCCTTTTTGGAAGTTGGAATATTGTCCCTTCTTCCACGGAGGTTGAGTCTCTGCTGGAACTGCGACCTGCACCGGGATTGGGGCTTGTGCCACTGTTGCTTTGGTTTTCTTTTTGGATTTCTTCCTCTTAGCCACTTGTTCCTCTACACTACTGTTAATTTCGTCCACTGTGGCGACTTTCAATACCTTTTTTTCCTTTGCTTCAGAAGGAGCCCCTGTTGGTACTGTATATGCTTCTTTCGGTGCAGGGGGTGCATATTTGTCATTCAATTTCTGCACCCTTTCCCACTTGCATCCGTAATACAATAAGTCCTCGAACGACTCAATCCTTGTATCAGCTACATAGGTCCTATATTCCGGCAATAAGTTTCAATACGCAATTGACACTTGGTCCTCCAATAAAGGTGGTCGTTCAAAGTGGGCCAACACTGATTGAATGCTTTCGACGAAGCTTTCAATACCCTCTGCTGAGTTCTTTTATTTAAGTCCGCCATCAAGTCCTGTCGTTCGTATCTTTTGCCGAACAGACTCCTAAACGCTGACTTAAATTGGTCCCAAGTCCTGATCAGGTTACCCTTCGTTCTGAACCAATGACTTGCTTTGGCTCTAAACACGCAAGGTAACGTTAACAACAACGCAGTATCAGAGATCTGGCTGTGTTTCCGGCATTCGTTTAACCTTTCGATGAACTCATCCGGATCCTGCTTATCTTCGCCTGAGAACTCCAATTTCCAACACTGCATTATTCGTAGGGCCCTTACTCATTCGTCTTTTTCCTGCAACCTTCGCGTTCTTCTTCGCGAATAGGTTTCTCCTTCACTAGCATCACTACTGCTCTCACTACTATGCTGCTTAGTAGGTCGTCTAATTTTCGGATTTGCTAATTTACTCTTAACACTCCGGGCTTCAAAGTCTTGAGCCGCCTGACTATCTTCAGAAATTCGGAAAGATTCCGCCAATTTGCTGCACATCGCGTCCAGTTTAGCTTCTTTTTCCCTTTCTTCTCTTTCCCTACGCAGACATTTGTTTACTATGTCCTCCAACACTGCCGAAGATATGGTAACCATTTTCCCCGTTGCAGAATCAGAGAACCCCTTCGTCTCATCACATAGGTCCCTTTTTTCAGCTTCCTGGTCTTTTCCCAGCAGCGGTAAATCCAGCAATGACGAATTTCCCGTTTCTGTCCTCTTTCCTTCACTACTTTTTTTTATTTCCTCACCGACCGGGAGGGCAAGTTCCAAAAGGGATGGACCCTGACGTCCATCCCTTTCCACATCCCAAGGAATGCCACTCCTCGGTAGTGATAGGGACAATTTGTATCTCAACCATCTGTTTTTCAAGATGGTTGGATCACCACTGCTATTCAATTTATTTTTAATAAGGAATTGACGAATGGACTCTGAGTCCATATCGTTCACTTCCTTTGTGATAGTTTGCGCCCGTGTTGAATATTTCAACAAATCCCGCAGTAAATCTTCAAAATCCGCCATTTTGAAGATTTCCTACACTACACTAAATAAATACCCCTTTTAATACATACTATACGCAAACCCTAAACGCAGGAGCACCGGTTAACCGCTTATTCGAAAATTTTTTTTAATACTATTACAAAATTATAATATATATATACATATAAAAAAAATAACAATAATAAGAATAAATATTAAAACAGTTATTAAATTATTTAATTCTGGCGATTACCTTTGATGTTTAGCTAAAACAGGAAGAGAACACACAAAAAAAATAAAATTAGTAATAACAACCAAATATGAGACGATATATATATAAAATAAACAATTAACAGTAATAAATATAATAATAAATAATATAAATAATGAAATATAAAATTATTATAAAATTCAATCAATTATATAATAATTATTTAAATTAAATTCGACAAATAAATCAAATTTCAATAACATAATATAAACGAAAACAAACAAAAATTTTATATGTTCATGTTATTGCTCTTCACAACCAAAAAAAAAACCTATTTATATTAAATAAACTCTAATTTCCCTAATTCCGAGTGCTCCTGCCCAACACTACCCCTTTCGATGTGCAATATTATATCCACTATCAAACAAATCAATAAATCAAAAAAAAAATATCAATATACAATCATAATAATCAATGTATTATAAATATTAATTTGGAGATTACCTGTTTATTTGACCTATACTGGGTAAAAAAAATATAAATACAAACAAAAATTAAATATAACAATAATAATAAGTACACAAATTAATCATTAGTAAACAAAATATTTTAAATCATTAACATCACTACAATCGTCTATACCCACTATTCTAATAATTACTCTATTTCTATCTTATTCTAGCTGACCTTTTTAATTTAATTTACTAAATAAATAACTAATTTATAATAATATTATCTCAATAATGTAAATATTATATTAATGAATATGTAGATAATTAACATCAATATTATTCACTTCACTGTTCTCTTTTATTTTCCAGATTTATCAATACCCAATTTAATTATTATAATCACTTTAAAATAACAATACGATATTAAATCAATTGATAACAATAAAGCAATAAAATAACAATTATTCTCAATACTACCATTACCACAACAAAAATTTATTAAATTCTCAATTTGAATTGACTTTCCAAAAATATATTTTAAAATAACCGATTTCACCAATATATTTCTCTTTTCATTCACTACCACTGAATATTATTATTTTATTTATATTAATAATGTCGGAATTCTAATTTTATACTTAAAAAAAATTAATCTCCCAGCAATAGGTTTATCTTACTTATCAATACAAGAAAAAAATTAAACGTGAAATTCAAATTCAACAGTGCCCCACGTTGGGCGCCATTTTGTAACATAGAGAAATATAATGAAATTTATCTACATAAAATTCAGAACTTCCACTATTTACAAATCACTTTCAATACTTAATAATTATTCAATTTTTACACATTATTCATTATCACCATTAATAATTTTAATATAATTAATTATTTTATTATTCCATCACTACCACATTATCTTATGAGGGGATTCCGTTGAATTTTATTATTTATAATTCTATCTTACACCACTATTAAACAAAATTATAATATATTCATTTTTCAAATCAATTTAATAATAATATTGTAACGGGTAAATTCCCTCGCACCGGATCGCTCTTCGCCGGTTGCAGGGTTCGGAGGAGGGAAACCAGGTCAGGGTGAGATTTTGCGGGTTTGCTAGAGGAATAACTCCGTGTTTAATAGTTAACAAAATTAAACTTTAATTTCATACGTGGATAAACAAAGGAAAATACATTTGCGCATCTTACATTCGTTATTATTCTAAAATTTGGCGATGTCTAGCGTACTAGAGGTCTTATACATACATATACATACACACATATGCTTCGAGGCCGCGGACCGCGAGAATTCGCGGTTTCGGGAGGCGCGAGGAGATCAGGCGTGATCCCCGGGACGCTTACATCGGTTTATACGCTAAATCGCGAAGTCGGGGGTCGCGGGGAGTCGCGGGTTGTCCGCGACACGCATGCGATGATTTCCCCGGGATACTCGCGAGTATCCGCGGAGTCTTGAGTCGCGGGGAGACACGCAAGTCACCCGCGAGTTACATTCATACATGTACACACACTTACGATCTATCGCAACGCATCTTAATACTAGCTTAACCTAACTTAACCACTACCCATGACCTTAAACTAGTAGTCGCGGAATGTCGCGGGGGGTGTATCGCGAGGTTGTCGCGTACGTCGTGTCACCTGGCAAGTATCCGGGGTGACACGCGTCCTGGGTCAGGCTTGGCCGTGTGCTCTGGCAAGTATCCTGGAGCACACACCTAGGCAAGCCCAGGGGGGGAGTCAGGGCGACTGCGTGGAGCCAGGCTGTCGTCCCGACTGACTGAACGAAGGGCGCGCACCCCCGGATATACCCTTCGTTCGTCAGCGGCGGAGGTACGAGCGCCGAGCGCGCGGTGGTGGGGCGGTCGTCGAGCTGCGCAGGGGCGCTCCCCCATGCTCGACGGCTGCGCGGCGCAAGCGAGGGAGTGGGAACGGGGCCCGGGTGGTGGGGCTAGCGGAGCCCGGGCCTACTGCGGCGCGCTTTTCGGGGCGCCGAGAACTCTAGTAACGGGGGCTTCCCGTTACAATATAAAATAAAATATTTCCACCACTACTAAATGAATTATATAATAGAAATAATAATATAATAGATATCATTAAATAAAATTTAACTAATTATTTAAACAAATTAATTATTGCAAAAATATAAATAAAATCTCACTTTATTAATCGTAGTAAATAATTCTTTCTCTGTTTATTTAATTTTATTTAATTGCTCATTTAGGGTTGATTTTATATATATATATTACTTACTTTGATATCCTCAATTTTTATTTATTAGTAATTTTATCCTTTGATAGTAATCAATTCAATTAATTTATCCTCCTTGAATTTATTTATTAATTCCTCCAATATTGTAAATTTCTCTTTGGATTATTATAATAATTACTCAATATAACGATATTATTTGATTTTTGATTAATTTCGTACACCAATACACTTTATTCTCAACACTTTTAAATTATTGAATATATTTTACTTATCACAAGAAAAATTAAATTTTACAAAATTGATGTAACTGATAATTCAGATAACAATACAACAATGGTAGAATTTTTCTTATCTAGAAAATTCCACCCCTTTCACTGCACTACTTTTAATTTTTCACCAATTATGAACTTCAAAATTTTCTTTACGCGAAAATCAAAATTCACAATTGGTGATGAAGTAAATGTAGTCCATCTTCCTTTTCGCGCCGCAGATTCTCCATCGTGATTGGCTAAGCAAACACAATATTAAATCGGGCACGAATATAATAAAATACACTACTGTGCCGATAATTATGTACACTACAATTATCGGCCATCTCACGGCGGCACTACACTACACTTTTTAAGTATTTACACTACTTTAATAATGCCCCCCATGCATATATGCACACTTAATACACTTTCCCGCGTATCTCTGCCCTTGTCTCTTTCATGAACACCAACGCCGCCTATACCGCAAAGACATCCGGCCTCATATTAGTTTTCATAAAAGCAACAAGTGACAGTTTATCAACACAACAAATTATTACAATATAATTCAGGAAAATATATATATTCATCAATGCAGGGACACACTAAAAGATTTTTATCAACAGGGAGTTTATTTATATTATTTCTTTAAACAATCACATAACATAAATATATATACATATACTTGATAACTAATATTATGCATTATTTATTTACAGGTTATAATTAATACAAACATTCAGTCAATTTACTCAGTAATGAATAAAACATTCATTATAACTTAAAACAAGAAGAAAAAAAAGAGACTTTTAACATTGAGGAAAGAATAAAATTAAAAAACTCGCTCAAAAGGAACAGCAACAAAATCAACATAAATCCAACCCAATTGGAAAAAAACGCAAATATAAACAAATGAAACTCAAATATAGATGTTTCTCAACTTCAAATATGAAACTCTCTGAAGACAACGACATATCACAAAGCGCAAAAAGTCCATTAATGGCAAGCACGCAGCCTAACGTCAACTCCAACACAAATATTTCAACATCAATCAACAGTAACAACAACTTATCTCAAAGTATAAAAAAAAATAATCAAATACCACCAATAATAATACACCATCAAGACCCCAAAGATACCGTAGATCTATTAAAAGAAAAACTAAATATACATAATTTTTACATTAATCGAATTAACATTGCGAAACACATTCTCTATTTAAATAGCCTCGATAACTACTATAATGTCAAACAAACCTTAAAAAATTGCGAAACATTACACATTTACACCTAAAAAAACAAAACCAACAACACTACTAATGAAAGGCATCGACTCAACTTATACCCCGAATGACATCAAAGACGAACTACTTTCAATCGCGCCTAACGTAAATATTCAAAAAATAAACAAATTTACAACAAAAAAATCAAAAAAAAACAAAATTGATCTGCCAATATTTATAATACAGTTTGAAGCTAACACACAAATATCCAAAATCTTTCAAATTAAATACTTAATGCACCAATCAATTAAATGGGAAAAACTAAAAAAAAGACATAACCCAATGTTATAATTGTCAAGCGTTAGGCCACACCGCGTCCAACTGCAACATGAAATATAAATGTGTCAAATGTAATGATCCTCACGCATCTGGAGAATGTAAAATAAATAAAAACGCCATTATTAACAAAGAAAATTTATTCTACGCAAACTGCAATATAACGGGTCACCCGGCTTCATACAGAGGCTGCCCCAAATTAATAATGTTAAAAAAAAACTGGTTAGAAAAAATTAACCAAAATAAAAATATTAAAAGGAATAAAATAGATAATATAGCAAAGAGATATAACCTAAGTACATCGTTTGCAGATACAGTTAAAAACAACAACAACAAAAACACAATACCGCCAAACACTATTAAACCATCAACAGATTTACAAACAAACTCCTTAAACATAAATATAATTCTAGAACAGTTTCAAAATAATATAATTAACTATTTTAATACAAAATTAGACTCACTGACACAATCAATAAAAACAAACGAAGACCGTATCGATGCAATCTTTGATATATTCTCAAGTAACTCTCTAGAACAACCTTTAAATAATTTATTAAGTGGCTAATCTAAGCTCACACATAAATACAAGAAATACTGATCGCTTAAAACAATTAAAAATTATCGAAATAAATGTAAATTCTTTAATATCGAATAAAAGAAGGTACGACCTAAATCAATTATTAATAAAAATGAAACCTGATATTGCGCTATTAGTTGAGACTAAATTAAATCACAAACACATACCAACTTTTGAAAAATACAACTTAATAAGAAACGACAGACAGAACTCAAAACAAGAAGGTGGAACTGCAATTTTAATAAAAAAAACAGTTCAATTTCTGCCACATACACAACATCTCCCCCCATTCTTTTGTAACGGGAAGCCCCCGTTACTAGTAGTCTCGGCGCCCCGAAAAGCGCGCCGCACTAGGCCCGGGCCTCGCTAGCCCCACCACCCGGGCCCGTTCCCACTCCCTCGCTTGCGCCGCGCAGCCGTCGAGTATGGGGGAGCGCCCCTGCGCAGCTCGACGGCCGCCCCACCACCGCGCGCTCGGCGCTCGCCCTTCCGCCGCTGACGAACGAAGGGTATATCCGGGGGTGCGCGCCCTTCGTTCAGTCAGTCGGGACGACCGCCTGGCTACTCGCAGTCGCCCTGACTCCCCCCCTGGGCTTGCCTAGGTGTGTGCTCCAGGATACTTGCCAGAGCACACGGCCAAGCCTGACCCAGGACGAGGGTCATCGGGAGTGTCCCCGGATACTTGGGACACAGACCGCGACCCTGACGACACGTCACCCCGGATACTTGCCAGGTGACGCGCCGTCTCCCGCGACCGCGACTGCGCGTGTTTACTGCCAGGTAACACGTTGCCGCGACTCCCCCGCGAGCAGGGTCATCGGGAGTGTCCCCGGATACTTGCCAGGACACAGACCGCGACCCTGACGACACGTCACCCCGGATACTTGCCAGGTGACGCGCGCGAAGCGCTGACCCAGCGACGAGGGTCATCGGGAGTGTCCCCGGATACTTGCCAGGCACAGACCGCGACCCTGACGACACGTCACCCCGGATACTTGCCAGGTGACGCGTCGTGTACTCGCGCCCGCGACCTGAAGCGCGTGTTACTCAGGTAACACGTTGCCGCGACTCCCCCGCGAGCAGGGTCATCGGGAGTGTCCCCGGATACTTGCCAGGACACAGACCGCGACCCTGACGACACGTCACCCCGGATACTTGCCAGGTGACGCGTCGTGAACTCGCGCCCGCGACTTGAAGCGCGTGCTGCCCCGGATACTTGCCAGGCAGCACGTAGCCGCGACGATATACGCGTGTCACCCCGGATACTTGCCAGGTGACACGACGTACGCGACAGCCTCGCGATATACCCCCCCCGCGACACCCCCCGCGACATTCCGCGACTATTAGTTTAAGGTGGAGGGTAGCGTTTAAGCTAGGCTAAGTTAGTATTAAGATGCGTTGCGATAAAACATAAGTGTGTGTGCGTGTATGTGTGACTCGCGGGTGGCTAGCGAATCCCACCCGCGACCCCCGGCGTCGCGTTTACTCGCGCCTGAAGTCCCCGTGTGAATGTATGAACGTCACGGTCGAAAACCGCGAATACCGTGACCCCGGCGCTGCGTTTAAGACGCACACCAGCGCAACTAGTATTAGAGGGTGAGCTGCGACTCCCCGCGACTCAAGACCTCGCGGATACTCGCGGGTATCCCGAGGGACACGCCGTATGCGCATCGCGGACAACCCGCGACTCCCCGCGACTCCCAACTTTACGATATAGTACGTAAACTAATGTAAGCGTCCCGCGGATCACGTCTGATCCCCTCGCGCCTCACAAAACCGCGACCACTCGCGGCCCGCGACAGCGAATCATATGTATGTATGTTTAGGACTTCTAGTACGCCAGACACCGCCAAATTATAGAAAAGTAGTGAATGTAAGATGCGTAAATGTATTTCCTTTTGTTAAATTTAAATGGTTAATTAAAGTTTAAGCAATGTTAATATTAAATATGGAGTTATTCCTGTAGTGAAACCCGCCAATCTCACCCTGATCCGACTTCCCTCCTCCGAACCCTGACACCGACGAAAAGCGATCCGGTGCGAGGGAGATTCCCCGTTACATGGCGCCCGAACAGGGACTCGCGTAGTCCACCGTGAGAACCGTGAGATAGGGTGAGATAATCCGTGTTATGGCGACCAGGTGGGTGGAAAATCTGACTCTGCACGAATTACGCGAAGAGTTAAGAGAACGGCACCTACCTGTCGACGGAATAACTCCGACGTTGCGAGAGCGTCTAAGAAAGTTTGTAAAGCGGAATCCGGAGCTCTACGGCGGGTCACCGCGGAAAATTATTAAGAAGATGGAAGGTGATAATCCTTTCGCCCTTATAAACGATCAAGAAGACCGTCAAAGAGCAATGGATAAGCTAGGGTTAGACGCAACGAAAAACGAGATTGAGCTAGAAGCGGAAATCCAAGGCGGTAATTCCCCTTTGATCACCGCGAACGACGTCGCGAACAGTCTCGCGAACCTGCAGATCGCGAAGCGCGATCCCGATGCTCCACGCGGAGCCGCGGCAAGCTCAGAAGCAATGGGCGCGGCGATAGACAGGATTCGCAAATGGAATTGCCATTTTGACGGCAAAGACATTTACGGATTCCTGGAACGAATCGAAGAGCTGACCGAAATTTACCAACTGACGGATCAGCAAATGATTGCGGGCCTGACCGAGATTCTTCGCGGCGACGCCTTAAAATGGTGGAGAAGCGTGCGACGGTCACTTCGAAACGCGACTTGGAAGGAGGTGCTTGAGGAGATCAAGCAGTCCTATATACCGGTACACGTACAGAAACGTCTGTTGGATCGGATACTCGAACGTAAACAGCGCGATGGAGAGAGTTTCAGAGCCTACGCGATCGATCTAATAAATATGATGCTTCAACGCGGCGGATTTACGGACGAGGAGCAGGTCGATCGACTCCGGGAAAATATGGATCCCGAATTAAAAGTGCATTTGCACTCGGTGTCGTGCCGTGACCCCCGCGAGTTTCTGAAAGTCGTGGAAGCTATGGAGGACTTAATAGTTAGCTTACGGAACCGGAAGAAGGGTAAAAGTGTGGCTACCGTGTCAACACCGGGAAAAACAATTGAAACCTATGATCGGTCCCAATGCTGTTGGCGTTGCAAGCAGCGGGGACATACGCGTTTAAACTGCCAAAACCCCGCGAAGAAATTTTGCTCGTTTTGTGGCAAAGACGGGGTATTTACTCGCGATTGCCATCCGATAAAGAAACCGGGAAACGAGAAGGGGGCCGTCCGAGCAGCCCCCACGGATCGGCCCGAAAAGTCACCGATAGGCGCATCTTCCTCGACATTATTATCGGGGGAAATACAGTTGTCGGACTCCTCGACACAGGGGCAGTCTCGAGCCTGATGAGCAAGAAGACTGCCGACTTGTGCGAGGGGCTGGGGTGGGAACAAATCCCGGTAAAATTGCGCGCTTACCTCGCGGACGGGACAGGACCAGAGATATCGCGGAGTCTCAAGGGAGAATTTATAATGGGGGGAGTTAAGATCACCGCCGCTTTTCTCGTCCTCGATACCCTAACATACGATGTAATCATCGGGATCGACGTCTTACATCAGATCGGGCTCCGGATGTTTTTGGGAAAGGGTCCCGGGCCGGACATCGCCACAGTCGGGATAACCAGCCCCCCCGGAATACGTGAAGTAACCCCGGAAGAGAGGGAAGCAATCTCGGACGTAGTACACGACGAGAGACAGAGAGCGACGGAAATTCGCGGTCCGACACATCTCGTCGACTACGAGATTCGCCTACTTGATCCCAGACCGATAAAACAGAGGTATCGCCCGCGAAATCCCGCGATGCAAGCCGTGATAAACGAGCATGTCGATCAAATGCTCGCCGAGGGGGTAATTGAGCCGTCTAGCAGTCCGTGGAGCTCGCCGGTCGTATTAGCAAGGAAAAAGGACGGCAGATACCGTTTCTGCGTTGATTTCCGCCGATTAAACTCCGTAAGCCAGAAAGACGCGTATCCGTTGCCGCAAATCAATGCCACCCTAGATAAATTACGCGGCGCTCGTTACCTCACTACGATAGATCTACGCAACGGTTACTGGCAGGTCCCGCTCACACCTGAAAGCAAGCCTCTTACCGCATTTACCGTCCCGAATAGAGGTTTAATGCAGTTTAAAGTGATGCCTTTCGGGCTTCACTCCGCGCCCGCGGTCTTTCAACGACTAGTCGACCAAGTCGTAACCCCTTCCCTTGAGCAGAACGTCTTCTGTTACCTTGACGATATCGTCATTGTCTCCGAGACGTTCGAGCATCACCTACGGCTCGTGAAGGAAATTTTGAAACGACTTAGGGAAGCGAAACTGCAGCCGAATTGGGATAAGTGTCGATTCTGTAGAACCGAGTTAATTTATCTTGGACACCGGATAAACCGGGACGGAATTCACACCGATCCGGAGAAAATCGCCGCGATTCTCCAACTTGCACCGCCGACGAACATCCGGGAACTGAGACGATTTAACGGGGTGTTATCATGGTACAGGCGCTTTATTCCCGACATCGCGACGATCACCGGTCCGCTCAACGACCTCCTCCATAAAAGAAAGAAATGGGATTGGGGTACCGAGCAACAGAGGGCCTTTGAAGAAGTTCGCGAGCGTCTCGCGAAGGCGCCGGTTTTAGCCTGTCCAGACTTCACGATACCATTCACCCTGCAGACAGACGCGAGTAATATCGGTTTAGGGGCGGTATTGTCGCAAGTCCAAGACGGAAAAGAACGAATAATCGCGTACGCGAGCCGGACTCTGAATGGGGCCGAAAAGAACTACTCCGCGACCGAGAAAGAATGCCTCGCGGTTAAATGGGGAATATGGAAGATGCGGGATTATTTAGAGGGATACCACTTCGTGGTAAAGACCGACCATCAGGCTTTGAAATGGCTCGAAGGCATTAACGATCCCTCCGGGAGGTTAGCGCGCTGGGCCATCGAACTTAGTCAGTGGGATTTTACCGTCGAATACCAACGAGGAGAAGATAACCTACTCGCTGACGCGCTATCCCGCGATTCCCATCCCACCGCGGCGGTAACACCAGGGAGCTGGTATAAGGATCTCAAAGACGCGGTTAAGCGGAATCCCGATCAATACCCGGATTACGTATTACGCGGAGAGGATCTATTCCGGCATGTTCTCCATTCACTCGAGTTTAAAGAACACGATCGCGAAACAGAATGGAAACTCTGCCTCCCCCCGGAGAAAAGGCGCGACGCGTTAAGAGAGACCCACGATTCGCCGACCGCCGGGCATTTGGGGATCGCGAAAACAATCTCGCGTTTAGTACAAAAGTACTTCTGGCCACGGATGTCTCGCGATGCGGCTAAATACGTAAGATCGTGTCATGAATGTCAGGTTTCCAAAGCACAGCAGCAAGCCCCCGCCGGACCGTTGCTTGCTACACATGTGGAGGAACCCTGGCAAATGGTTTCCATCGACTTAATCGGCCCACAACCTCGATCACATCGTCAAAATACCTGGTTACTAGTAATGCAGGACAGGTTGACGAAGTGGGTCGAGCTAGCTCCACTCCGTAAAGCCACCGCACCCGCCGTGATAAAAAGAATCAAAGACCAAGTCCTGCTACGACACGGGTGCCCGGAAGTAATTATTTCCGACAACGGACGACAATTCGTGAGTCGGGAATTTCGGACGTTTCTGAAGGAGGCCGGCATAACCCACCGCCGAACACCGCCGTACACCCCACAATGTAACCCAGTCGAGCGAACGAATCGGGTAATCAAAACGATGATTACTCAATTCGTCAAAAACGATCATAAGGACTGGGATAAATATCTCCCAGAGCTCGCACACGCATACAATACCGCGACCTCCGAAGCCACTGGTTTTACCCCGGCATATCTCAATAACGGGCGGGAATTTGTAACCCCTGGAACCTTACGACAAAAGGCAGGGAGAATCTCGAAAGCGAGCCTGGAGGAAAGACTCCTAGGCATACGCGAATCCCTCGAACTCGCGAAAATTAACGTCGCGAAAAACTGGGGTAAACAAGCGAAACACTACAACAAAGGACGTCGTAATTGGGAACCCAGAGTCGGGGAAGAAGTATTGATTAAAACCCACGTGCTTTCCGATAAAGCCAAGGGGATCAATACAAAGCTCGCGCCCAAATACGATGGACCGTTTGAAGTAGTGCGAAGAGTGTCGCCGGTCATTTTCGAGGTGTCTCTACCGGATAGAAACCGGACTAAGCGAGTCCACGTAAGAGACATCAAACCGTATTCACATCCTGCCCTACATAAGGAGGATTCCGTCACCGAGGAAAGCAGTCCTGAAGCAGACTTGACACCGTCAACACCTGCTCCCGAACCAGCACCTGCACCAGAAACCGAAACACCTGTTCCAGAAGTTGTCGAGGAGACAACACCCACCGTTCCTGGAGACAGCACGGAAGCTGTCCCCCCTAGACGGCCACGAGGCCGACCACCGAAAGCCCAGACCCTGGTGACACAGAAACCAGGACGACCCGGACGCCCCCGTAAACCTAGACGCGGAAGGCCGCCGAAGGAGTCAACACCCGGCGAGAGACGTCGACCCGGGAGACCCCCCCTGAACAAGGCCACCGCAACACCAAATCCATCCCGCCGAGGCCGCCCCAGAAAGGCCTAAGAATAGGGATGGGACCCACACTTGATGGATCGACGTCAGAGGAGCCTGAAGTCCCCCGCAACCACCCCCTTTGGTCAGCGTTGCGGGAATACGATTTCCAAACGGTCGAGACCCTTAAGGTATGTGGATTACAAGTCGACGCCAGAGTCGACACCGGTCTGCGAGCATCGATTGCTAGCCTCGATCTCGCGGACCTAATCGCAAGGAGCCAAGGCCTCCGCGTGCTATACGGCCCCGCGAAGGTACCCGTGGGCTTCGCGAGGCGCGAGATCGTGACGAGTGTCAGCACCGTCATGATGAGGATCGACATACGCGGCCGAGCTATGGATCGCCCGATTCTAATCGATCCGAACACGGAACACCCCTTCAGGCTGGGGATGGATCTAATGGAGCTGATGAGAGCCCGGATTTTATACCCCTCCCGCTCTCTCACCTCCAAGGAAAGAAGGAAACTCCGTCGGAAAGACGCCAGACGCCGTGCACAGCGCCAGGCCGCCCGACACGACGACCCAGGTCTCGGAGATGCCACGGAATCCGAAAACTACTCATCGGACGAGGACAGCACCGAGGAACCTATGTTTCCCTGAAGCTAAGTTAGAAATAAGTTAATTGTAAAGAAAAGACAATAATAATTATAAGCCATCATAGAAATAAGTCAAAATAAGAATAGTTTAGTTACACTAGAATAAGTTGAGTGAAATCTAGAATTAAGGACTAAAAGACTGAAAGAAAATGAAAAAAATAATAATAAAAATAATAAAAATATATAAAAATAAGGACAAAATTTTAATAAAAATTAAGGAGACTGAAAATAAGTGTTTTCCGAAAAATCGCGAGTTACCGCGAGTGAACTCGCGGTTCCGCGACCGGCAAGTGCGGAGAGCGAACGTCCGACCTCCTCGACGGTCAAGGAACGACTGAGCCGGGAAGGAACCCCCACCCCTGCTCCGGGGTCTACTGCGCAACCCTTCTGCGCACATACCCCCACCAGACCAATCAGGAAGCAGGAAATCTAGTTCCGGCGGCCCAGCTTCGGGAAAGGGAATAAAAGGGGGAAGTAGACCGGATTTCCTCACTCTTCCGCCTGCCGTGAGGACGTTAACACCTGAACGCACCGGAAAATTCTTTGCAATCGTAATGGAAAGCCTAGCCGATCCCATGGTGAGACGACCAACCAGGCCTCGCCGGCCGGATGTGCCGCGAAGGTCACCGACTGCAGGGCTGAGCTCAAGGACAGCCACCACCCGACTACAACACCCACCTCAGTGGGATCTGGCCTTACGGAGGGCCGAGGAGGCCAACATCAACCCGCCGCCCGAGGTACCCGTCCGACGCCTCGTAATCCCACCCCCGGCGAAGGCGCCGCGAGGTGAAAGAACAAGGGGTCGAGGAGAGACCCGATCCAGGACGAACGGATCCCGAAGGAGGAGACCGCGAGTCCACCCCGCGGAAGTGGCAGCTGCCGCCCTCCTCCACCCCCTGCCCACACTCTCAGCGGACTTGGATCCATCCATCCCGCTGGAGAAGGACCTGAGGCCCATGGCCGCCTCGACCCCAGCACTCCCCATGGAGGAGGACCTCCCAGGGATAAGCATCATTTTCGAGGGGGCGACCACCGCCCCACGACCTGAGGCGCAGACCACCCCACAGGTGGCCCCGCCAGCCAACGCGACACCACAGCCCCCACCCGAAGGGGAGACAACGCAACGGTTCCAGGAGGATGGGGACCTAACACAGCGATTTCTGCCCGAGGAGAGGGCGCAGACCACCCCGCGGGTGGCCCCGCCAATCAACATCAGGCCCCTCCTGGAAACCACCTACGAAGTGGTCCCCTGCGCAGAAGTAGACATGGAATTGGAGATTACCCTCCCCGCCATTCCAAGCCCTCCGCCGAGGACTCAAGGAGACCTCCCCGACCTGGGGGTGGCGACAGACGACCCCACCCTTCGGCGAATAATTGAGGAAATCTGCGACCAACCAGCCATCGATACCTCCGACTGGGAGGTGACGGGGGAAATCCGGTGGAGAAAAATGGCCTCCGGAGGAACGATGGTCCAGGCTCCCAACGGGGAGATCACGCACTTCCGAGGCTATTTCCGGAGAGGACAAATCCACTGGGGCGGCTACCGGCAGCGTGTAATTATGGATAAAGAGGGCCGCATCACACAGGTCCAGCCCCCAGTGTGGAAAGGGGGAAGTGTAACGGGAAGCCCCCGTTACTAGTAGTCTCGGCGCCCCGAAAAGCGCGCCGCACTAGGCCCGGGCCCCGCTAGCCCCACCACCCGGGCCCGTTCCCACTCCCTCGCTTGCGCCGCGCAGCCGTCGAGTATGGGGGAGCGCCCCTGCGCAGCTCGACGGCCGCCCCACCACCGCGCGCTCGGCGCTCGCCCTTCCGCCGCTGACGAACGAAGGGTATATCCGGGGGTGCGCGCCCTTCGTTCAGTCAGTCGGGACGACCGCCTGGCTACTCGCAGTCGCCCTGACTCCCCCCCTGGGCTTGCCTAGGTGTGTGCTCCAGGATACTTGCCAGAGCACACGGCCAAGCCTGACCCAGGACGAGGGTCATCGGGAGTGTCCTAGGGCACAGACCGCGACCCTGACGACACGTCACCCCGGATACTTGCCAGGTGACGCGTCGTCTCCCGCGACCGCGACTTGGTGCGCGTGTTACCCCGGATACTTGCCAGGTAACACGTTGCCGCGACTCCCCCGCGAGCAGGGTCATCGGGAGTGTCCCCGGATACTTGCCAGGACACAGACCGCGACCCTGACGATACGTCACCCCGGATACTTGCCAGGTGACGCGTCGTGTACTCGCGCCCGCGACTTGAAGCGCGTG